>JAVCKU010000042.1:34218177-34230258 GCA_032273985.1 Hypsolebias coamazonicus | reverse complement strand
CTGGTGTTTGACATCATTAGAAATAGCAAGCAATAAGAAAAGTCTAAATGAAAACTGGGTATAAAGACAGACTTTAAAATAAAAATTGATGAAGTATTGGCTGCTATATTTGACTTTTTGTTTTAATTAATGCTTCCTACACCCTATTCACCTCCTGTATCTGTTGGTTAATGCTCCACAAAGCCCTTCTGATGTAATTTTATTATTTTTTTGTTGCTTGTTCCCAGTTCCTTTTGACGTGTGCATCAAGACACACACTGCACATGGTAAAGAAGAGGATGTTGAAGTAGGGAGAACAGTTTTTATTTTATTTATTTATTTTTTTTTTTGGTCTTTTCAAAAGTGTGTAATATTTATAGGCAATTAAAGAAAAACATCCTAATAAGCAAAGTGAATTGATGACTTATATTGTGTGCCTGTCCCAGATTATCTCAAACTTCCATATGACTTCATATGCAATGTCATGTATTACACAAATTAGATATAATTTCATGCTAATTTAGAGGTTTAAACACCAAAATGACTTCTTTTCTCATTCTCAATTTTTTTCTCTAATATTTCTCTCAATTGCTGACAAGAGAATAAAAACTGAGGTATCTCTTTAGTTTTACCTTAATTTGTGTTCATAAATTCAATACATTTAATCCCAGTACTCCCAACACTTCGCTGTTAAAGCTGCTTTAACACAGCATAGCACTGTTAAAGCAGTTGTACCTAATTTGTTGATTTCTGTTGAATAAATTTTATAATTCTTTATCTGAAACAGTTCAAAAGCATATTTCTTCTTGCTAGTTTGTTACTCACCGTGAGTTGAGAATGAACTAACATATATTTAATTTTAAGAAAAAAAGTGCATACTGTACGTTTCAATAGAAAAACACCTTTCTAATGTTTTTTGTTGTTGTTGTTGTTTTTTTTTTTTTCAGTACTACTGAACACTTTTACTTCAAAGGTATATGAAAGCCACAAAAGTGAAATGTTTTTAAGTGGATACAATTATTCAGTGCTGAAAATGTTATTTTGACCATTTTAGCAGTGGAAAAAAGGGAGGTTCATTCTCAAGCTAGAATATAATTTGAACAATTATGCAAAACATTTTTTTTTTTTTAATTGTTACCTAATTCTATTTACACTTATGGTCAACTATTTTCATTAGAAAATGTTCCTGAAATCAACGTAAAAGGAAGACACGATGGAAGTCCTGACTGAAGGAACAGCTAATGCATCAGTTCAGCTTTGATCAGGCAGACGTGTCTCTCATGGTCATTCTATGGTGCTGAAAACTGACAGGTACAGAAAGACAGAAACCAGACATTTAATCTGAATTATGAGAAACTAACAACCTGACAAACTAAAATAAAACAAACTTGCTAAATTACTTTATAGCAGTCTTCAAGATGATCATCACGAACCACTACAGCATCTAATTAATGGGATCATTTTACAATGTATAGAATACAGGTAAAAGTGACCATCCTTTCCCCATCACCCCCCAAAAATAGTAATTTTAGTAATCATTTTCCCATTCTTTTATTAAAATAGGTTTGAGTTTCTGTTTTCTTCACCATCACTACACATTTTGTCGCCTTGTTTTGATTTTGTAGCTCTTCCGTCTGCACATAACACATAAATATGCAAATTCTTGAGTATTCATAAAGAGGAAAATAAACAGATTAGCTTTTTTATTTGCATGTGATAAAAAAGTAATTTATTCAACAATTATATTCCACTTCCTCATGCATACATTAAAAAAAAGGTAAGTAATCAGCCTCCAAGAAGAAAACAAAGCTAAAACTAACTTTATGTTTTGTACATCCACCCATCTTGTTTTCTTTCCAAGCTTTTTTCATGATCCCAGGGTCTTCAGCAATCATTTGGTGCAAGGCCAGGCACACCCTGGACATGTTGCAAGTCCATCACAAGTCTTTATGTATTCACACTGTATCCATCTTTACACAAAACCACTGGAATGTCATCATATCCCCAGACATTTATCCAAAAAAAAAAAAAAAAAAAAAAATTGGAAAAAAGCAAAAGAGAAAAGAAAACAAAGCACTTTGACTTTTTTTAAGCTTCATTACAAAGATGTCTCCATGAATCATAGTGTATTTAATAATTTTAACATTTGTAGAACACATTTGTCTCTTCTCATCTTCATTCAAAAGTGTAAAACATATTGCTGTTATTATTATTATTATTATTATTATTATTATTATTATTATTATTATTATTGTTGTTGTTGTTGTTATCAGCCAGAGAAATTTTGTGAATTCAATGTGTTTTCTGCAAATCTTTCCACATTTTTACATAAATTTCACATTCTCTCTCTTGCAGGTTGAAACACCTACGCATGACAGAATCAGCTGGCCATTAACAGTGGCACAACTGCTCATAATGATTTCACCTGTCAAGTTTGATCTCGCTGCATGGAGCTGCATGCAGCAAAGTACAATGGCCACCAGGAGTTTGGAGTCAGCTCTGACAAATGGCCAAGGCTGGCAGTGGATCAGGAGGCTCGAGGGCTGTCTGACTTATCACTCTACTAGCAGACACTATTATAGCCATTGGATTTGTCTGCAGGCTGCTGTACTTCCAGTCTTCTTATTTTCTCATACTGCATCCCTACTCTGTTGGATTGTATCTTTTTTTTTTTCCCTTACTACTCACATTTTTAAAGTTGAGACAAATGTGCCATAACAGTATGGATCTTGGAAAAATAGAACACAAGTCAAATTATATACCCTTCTGTTCAATGAACTATATAATTTATTTTTTCTCACATACATCTTCCATTGTATTTTATATTGAAATATGTAGCTTTCAACTACTGTGTTTATATATTCATATAAAGCCTATAAGCATATAAGCCTCGCCCTGCCTTATTTAACAGAGCTTCTCCATTGCTACACCTCCACTCGGTCACTCAGGTCTGCTGACCAGCTGCTTCTGGTCATTCCCAAGAGTAAGAAGCTTAGATGAGACAGGGACTTATTTGTTAGTGCCCCTCTGTTGGAATCCTGGCAAAAACCAATGCAGGCATGTTCCTGTTTTTGATTTTCTACATTTGCCTTATAATCTGTCTGTTTTGCTACTTTGACATCTTTGTTTAACGTTAAAAAAATCTGTATGCCTCTCTTATGATTGTCTATTGTTGATTGTCCAAGGAAAATCTACTGTTGCTGTTGTCATCATCCTTAGTTTGTAGCAAGGTCTCTCTTGTAAATTAGTCCTCGAGGCTCGATGGGGTTAACCTGCCTAAATAAAGGTTGAATGAATGCTTCTCGGCTGGCCGGGGAATGCCTCAGTATTCCCCCGGAGGAGCTGGCCCAAGTGGCTGGGGAGAGGGAAGCCTGGGCCTCCCTACTTGGGCTGCTACCCCCGCGACCTGACCCCTGACAAGAGGAAGAAAATAGATGGATAGACATCGCCTTAGAATCTAGCAGTTTTTTTTTGTTGCTACTTTTCCTTTTAATTACCATTTTATTTTCACTTGTTAAAAAATTTAATTTGTACGCATCCTTTATGATTGTCTACTGTTGTCATCATTCTTTGTTAAAATCAGGTCTCTCTTGTATACAATGTATACGGAAGGGATAGAGGGACAGGGAAAGGTGGGGGTGTATTGGTCTATGTTAGAAACCATATTAAATGTGAATTAATCAGTTGGCCAGGGGAAATTAATCTTGAATGTATCGGTTTAAATGTTTCACTGTCACATACAATGTCATTCACTGTGATTTGTATTTATCAATATCCATCTACCAAGGATATATTAGAATTTTGAAGACTTTTAACCTCCTATCAGGTCTCTGTGACCACAATTTTATTTTCTGCTCAAGAAAAATTAATAGGCAGCATCCAGCCACAATCGCTAAAAATAGATCCTAACTCTTTATACCTAAACATCTGCAACAGCATCTCAAGACTGAACTTGAACAAAAAAATTGGTCCAGTGTATTGGAATATAAAGATACTGTGATCTATACTAACAACTTTATCAAGAGAGTCAATGAAATTTTAAGACAGTTTACAAAAATAGGCAAGTTTAGGCAAGTTTGGAAAACAGAACTATCATTTACCTTGGCTTAACAGTGACATTTTAAAATTGATTAAAGAAAGAGATAGATCCTTTAAGAAATCCTTGAGTACAGGAATTACAACTGATCGTCAGATTTTTACATCACTGAGGAATAAAGTGATAAAACACATACGTAAAGCAAAGGCTATTTTCTACATTGACATTATAAAAGGAGCAAATGGAAATAGGAAAGTGATATGGGAAAATTTGAATAAGCTACTGGGACGCAACAATACTGATAATTTCAAAAATGTACAGCTTCAAGTAAATGGTACACTGATAGACGACTTAAGCAAAATTGTTAATGTGCTTAATTCATTTTTTTATTAGTTCAATTGAAGAATTAACAATGCATCACAAACACCCTAACATCCCACATAAACCTCTAGATGTTAATAAACCAGTATTTCGTATACAAGAAATCTCTGTCACTGAGGTTATAAAAACAATATCATCTCTAAAAGGCTCAAAGGCTAGAGACATATTTGGCCTGACAAGTCATTTCTTTAAGCTTCATAAAGAAGCACTTGCAAGTCCAATTGCACATATAATTAACCAATCGATTAAATACGGAGTAGTGCCATCCACATGGAAAATTGCCAGGGTTACCCCAGTGTTTAAGACAGGAGACAAAACAAAACCAGAGAATTATTGTCCTATAAGTATTTTGCCAATCATTTCAAAAATTGCAGAGAAATTGGTTGCTGTGCAAATAACAGAGCATTTAAATAAAAGCCCAACTTCTCTCCATCCAATGCAATTTGGATTTAGGAAGTATCACTCTACAGAGACAGCCACCTGTTACCTTCTGGAAAATCTAAAACAGCTTCTAGATCAGGGCGGCTTTGTGGGTGCTGTGTTCCTTGACCTGAAACGTGCTTTTGACACAATCAACCACAACATTCTTCTTGCTAAACTAACTCATTTTAATTTCTCTAATAATGCCCTCTGCTGGATGAAATCATATCTGTCTGATAGAAAACAAGCAGTACAAAAAAAAAAAAAAATCACAATCTACCTTTCTTACCTGCTCAGCTGGAGTCCCACAGGGCTCAATACTGGGACCAATCTTATTTAGCCTATAGTATGTTAATGATTTACCAAATGTTTGCAAAACTGTAAAAATGCAATTATATGCAGATGATACTGTATTGTATGTTCATGGAAAAACAAAAAAAATGAAGCTGCTGCTGTGCTTTCTAGTGCCATGATGCCAGTGTCTCACTGGCTCCAGGACTCTTGTCGACATCTCAACATTAAAAAAAAAACAGTCTGTATGTTTTTCTCTCGGCTGCCAGCAGATAATGAGCATCCATCTGTGTTGGTCAATGGCGAGACATTAGATGTGGTTGAACAATTTAAATACCTTGGAGTCATTTTTGATTCCAATCTAAATTTCAAGCAACATGTAAAGAGAATTTCACATATAATTAAACTTCATCTGGCAAACTTCAAACATATAAGACCTTCTCTGACAGCAGAATCAGCAAAGGCTTACATGCATGCCATGATCTTCAGCCATATAGCCTATTGTTATACTACATGGTCTCATACTTCAGAGGTCATTATGAAGCCCCTAAAGTCTCTTTTTAAGAAAACACTGAAAATTTTTGACAAAAAACTTATACAGTATCATTATTGTAACATTATAAATAAGTACAACATTTTTTGATTTTGATAGCTATCAGATTTTATGGATGCTTGCCTGATTTTTAAAGTTTTAAATGGACTTGCTCCTCCTCCTTTAATATATTTTATAAGTAAAAAAAACAAGTACATGTACAGTAAACACTAGAGCACTGACCAGAGGAGATTGTGATGTACAGCGGCGCAGGACTAAATTTGGCCAAATGGTGTGTCCATCAGAGGTACGCAGTCATGGAACACACTTCCATCAGGAACTGCGGCACCTACTCTGGCTTTAAAAACTCTTTGAAACTTTGGCTGAAAACTAACCAGAATTGCACTCATGTGTAGATTACTTTGTCTATTTTCTTATGGCGTCATATCTTTATTGTAATTTTATGTTGTGTTATGTGCTATATAGGTGATGTTTGTATTATTCCCTGCTCTTTTGTTTTGTGGGATGTTTCTTGTTCTTACTTGCCTTAGGACAATGGATGAAAATTAGCTATTGTGCTAACTCGGGCATATTTACATTGATGCTTACTGCTGTCATGTTGATTAATATGCATTGTCCTAATTTAAATAAAAAATAAACAAAAATAAAAAATTAGAATGGAGATGCATCAGAGTTCAAGGTTCTTTATTGTCATTCGCATCACATGTGGCACATGAGGTGGAATGAAATTTTGTACACAGGGTCCAGTTACATCCAACAATAGCCAAAATGTAAAGTATAAAAAGAAACGGTAAATAAAGATCTAAGATATAAACTAAGCTAAACGCTAAACACTAATGGAGCAAAACAATACACTGAGCAACAGGTCACGGTCAAGGTTCTTTGTTGTCATTCTCACCACATGTGGTACATGAGCTGGAATGAAACTGTGTACACAGGGTCCCAGTTACATCTAACAAAAGTATAACTTGTAAAGAAAAACATTAATAAGTTCCAAGTACACCTCGCTCCAGCAAACAGAAAGGGGTGGGGAGGTCCTTCTCTTTTTTTCTGAGAGATTGATGTAATTTAGTTCAAGTTCTAGATCCTTTGTCAAAGACTGCAGCATAAATTGTGACATGATCGTTAAAGAAAAACGTTATTGTGGAGATGAGTAAATTTTTAATGTTTTCCAGGTAAACCACAGAAGAATGACTGCAGTGAACTGCTGAATGTTGCATTCAAAGTATCACAAAGGTAACAAGATTTCTGTCTTCCCAAAACAATAACAGCTTAATCAAAATGTTTGAATAAAATTATTTTAACACCATAACCTTCACAAAGTTGGTATTTACTGCAGGACTTTTAATTTACATTTGTTTTATATTAGTTTAGTGTATGGTGATCATGGGTCATTGGAGCTGGGAAGTTATTCTTCATGCCAGTTGTCTTCATCCAATATTTTGTAAAAAAAATATGTCAGTATTTCTTTTCCGTTAACATTTATCTTCGCAGGACTGCATTAATTTTCTTGTCTTAAGTTCTTCTATCCTGCTTATATACTTTTTTTGTGTTCTAATTGTTCCCTCAGGTTGTTCATCTCTCTTCCGTGATTGCATTGCCTGTTGATCCATCCTCCTGGCCCTGTTGATCCTGGCTCATCAGTTCCTGGCATGTCCCTGTCCTCTGAGGCTACATTTTCATCTTTCCCTCATCTCACTCTCCTCATTTCTGTTTCTCCTCAATCTCTGAAATTACAATGGCACTGTGAGCATGAAGATTATTGTTCAACAAAAATAAGACATGTATTATTTAACACCGTTCGTACCAAAGTTCACTTTAGAACAATATGTGTGATCACTGGTCAGTGGAAGTTCTGCTGTATTTCTCATTTGGTTCTGTGCGATGAACAAATGGTTGGAACCTCCCTCAGTCTCACACGGCCTGACTGTGTCTTTGTAAAATGCCCTCTCTCAAAATGTGCCTGTAGAGTGAGATTAGTTTATTTCCTTGCACATTTCTTTGACAGTTGAACATTTTGAGCCCTGATTGAAAATGTTTGTGTGCAGATTAAACTTACAGCACTCAGTTTGTGTTGTTGTGATGATGGTGATGGTAAGGATGCTCCTGCTGACGTGAGATGATGTAATTATTAAACAATATGAATAGTAAAAGTACTTTATTAAAGCTTGTTTTATATTTTATAAGAAATTGTTTGGTAATTTATTTTTGCACAATTAACACTTATTTTGTCATCTGCTATGATTTTAACAAGAAACAGTTTCATTTAGATTAATATTTTAATCAATGAATTACAATTTTACAATAGTTGTCAGGCTGCAAGCACAGTCAACTCAGTTATCCAGGTACTCATGCTGCCATTAAAAAAAAGACATAGAACAATTATATTCAGGTCTCTCTTGTAAATGAGTCCTCGTGGCTCAATGGGATTAACTTGTTTAAATAAAGGTTGAATGAATATCTTCTACAGAAATGAAGAAGTCATCCCAGACCTAAGGTGAGCTGGAGCAGATCTAAACTGCTGGCATGGAGGACAAGGTAGCGCAGTCATGCTGCATGCAAAGAACATCAGAAATGGCTTTATAATAGGTGTTACTCGTTTTTTTGTTTTTTAACGTGTGTAACGTTATAAAACTGTTGACATGGCTATATTGATCACTGTGTTGCATAGAATATTTTTTTCTAACAAATGTGTTTGCATGTGTCTCGTTTCACTCTAAAATTTCTTGTTTAAATTTTAATGATGAATGTATCTGCCGCGTCTAAAAATGCTTTAATAAATGCATGGTCAGTGAAATAATCAGTAATCAGTTACTGCTCAATAATTACCGAAAGACGCCAGGCAACGTAAGAAAAGTCCATTTTTGTGTTCTATCGCACCAATAGCTGCTCGAACTGACTGACAGTGATGAGCTGTTTGGAACAAATGAGAGCTGCATGAACCACGTGACCGCGTATCGGCGAGTTCAAAGAGTGTCGCAATTAGGGGTTGAATGAGTACACCATTTTTTTAACTCGACATTAACAATGAAACTCGAGTAGAACTTCAGTAGTTGATGATGTCATAGGATCTTAAGATGCCAAAAAAAAGTAATTTAATATTTACCAAAAAAGAGACCAACATTTTAGAGATAATTATGTTTATACTGTAGTTTTTTTTATTTTTTTTATTTAGAGATTCATATTTTTTGCTTTTTGTTTGTGAAACAAGGTCAGTGGAAGCTGGTTCTGGTTCGGTCATTGGACCTGGTGTTACACTATATTCTGTGACCTGCAACAGTGCGTGCAACACCGCCCCCTGTGGTCACAATAAACGTGGTCACAGAATTTGGTGGAACACCGGTTCGCAACGCGCTCCAAACAGGAAGTTGATTCTTTTTCTGTTCTGTAACTGCGACGTGATGACATCACTACGAATACTCGACGTGAAATTAAAAAACTCGATAGATATCCTAGGAATCAATGTGTACATTACTCGAATAGTCTGTTAAAGCCCTACTATGGGTATGACCACGACATACTTTTGAAGTTTTGTGTCACTGCCTTGCCATTGTGGTTCAGTTCCCAGACCCCTTCCAGCCTTTGGCTCAAACTCAGACATGTCATGGTGGCCGTCTCCATGATCCTCCACCTGCCTGCATGGACAGTTTGGTTCCACTTGGACGTTCTTTGTCTGCCATAGCCAGTTCTGAAGGGCAGTCATCGTCCATTGCCCCAGTCGTTATTATCATCATGCTGCTAACAGACCACACTGCTAACAGAACAACACTGCTAATAGGACCATTGTATACGTAATTCCTTTTCACTTTTGGCACCTTGTTTTGTATTTTTGTTGCATGCTTTGGTGAGTCGAGACGGTTTCTGCTCTCAGGCACTGGCAGATTCCTATGTTATCGCCTATTAAAGAAGATGGCGGCAACAGTTTCTTCCATGGCAAAACTGCAGAGTCTGTGTGAAGATTTGGTTCATGCTTCGAGTACTCAAAATCAGCTGATTTACAAGCAAAACCATAAGATGGACATGATATGTGAGAATCACAGGCCACCTGCTGCTTCTGAGACTCGCCAGCATGTTGGAGACAACCTTGGAGGAGGCTTGTAAGCATGGACCAGTAGAATGCTCACTAATCTGGCCATTTTGGATCATGAAAGTACCAGCAGGACTCAAGGCTGACAAGAAAACAGTCTGCCTGAAAAATATCAACAATTGTGGCTTATCTGAATCTTACTCAGGCCAACTTATCAAATTTATCCTGGGAAATGTGTAAACTAAGGGAAAGCTTTGTCTTCCACAACCCCCACCCACTCCCGAGAACTTCTGTGAAGGCTTATCAGAACTGTATGGCCTGACACCAAAATCTTATCAGGACTATGGTCTATCTGGAAGTGTTTCATGGACAAATCTCACCGTCTTGCTGTCAAATGCATACGTAATGTGTTTTAAATGTGCTTGCTGGCAGAAGTTTTTTTTTTTTTTTAATGTCTTAAATGGTGTCCTGACAAGTGCGAAGAGATCTTTTTGGTAATGCCACCATCCTATCCTCATGGCTTTTTCTCCTTTATCTAAAAAAGTATTCTGAAAAAGGACAAGGGGCCGCGCTCCAGTAGTAGCAGCAACGTGTACTCAGCTCATCTTTCAGATGACTGTACAAACATAAGTTCACTGTATTTCAGTAAAATGATAATACAGCTTATTTTGATTCTGATTCTTCTCATCATACATAACCGCTGACCTGTCTGATGATAGGGACATTTACAGGCAGCGTTGCATGCAATATGTACAAGCTAATATGCTTCTTCGGAGGTTCTCTATGTGCTCAGTGCCTGTTAAAACTGCACTCTTTAAAGCATATTGTACTCCAATGTATACTGCACATCTGTGGCGGCATTACAGAAAAAGCAGCATGCATAAACTTCAGGTGGCATACAATGATGGCATGAGGATGCTGCTTAAGGTGCCACGATGGAGTAGTGCCAGTCAGATGTTTGTAAATGCCAACGTACCAACTTGTGCAGCTGTGCTTCAAAATCTTATGTACAGATGTATGTGTAGGCTAACAAACTCTGTAAATAGCATCATTTATACTCTGACCAACCCTGTACAGAGCTCAGTTAGGTTCTCTTCTAGTCTGTGGAATCACTGGCGCCTTAATTTATTTGGCAATGGATGAACATTCCATTTTTATTGTGTCTTGTTGGTGTAATTTTTTATTGTATTTTATTTTATTATTATTATTTATTTTTTTTTTTTGTTGTTGTTCTTGTTTTGTTTTGTTTTAAACTATGGACCATGTGCGTCTGAAATAAAGTTTGATTGATTGATTGATTGATTGATTATATATACACACAAAGTACTTACTACTTGTACTACTATTCCTACTTTGCGGTTTTTCACTTAATGCAGGTCTTCAGTGTATGGATCTACTGCAATAAACGAGGGACTACTGTACATGTTTGATTGTCAAAACCTTAGGCTACAGGTGTGTTTGAAAAGCTACTGTAGATCACATGACTGGACAGAGTCTGTATGCAGACTGAGGACTGTGGAGATGTTCCATAGCCGACATGAGTCAGATCATTTCCTCTGTGAATCATCATTCTGCTTTCTAAAAAAGCTAAGTCTGGTCCTCTGGACATTCAAAAAACAGAACAAAACAAAACAAACAAAAAAACAAAACGTTTTGTTTTGTTTTTTTGAATGTCCAGAGGACCAGACTTAGCTTTTTTAGATTTTCCTACCTGGATTATTGAGCGTGCATCAGGATGTCATTCTGCTTTGTTCTTTCTCCTCAGCACTTCAGACCTCAGACATTTTTGGACAACCTTCCAGGACCCATTCAGAGTTCTGCTGTAGCCAGCACCAGCTCCGCTCCTCTTTCCTCCACCAGCCTCTATAATGCCAGCAGCCACACTGCCAGTTCGATCCATGAGACGCAGGCCATTACTGGGGGCCGAGGGGCCGGCAGCAGCATATCAGAGATCATTTCTCTGGACTGAGTCGCAGTTCTCTGGACCTTCTTGAAGCTTGTTTCTAATGTTTTGTAACATAGACTGTGTGTTTTACACAGGAAACCTGAACATTTTTACAATAATAAAATTATATTCAGGCCCATTTTATTTCTAATCTATTATTAAAATGTCCAGTTGTCTTTCTGTTTTCCCTATTAAAAGTAAATTATGAATAATTAGTACAATATTCATGTTTTGTTGTTCCAAACTCCAACACATCTTTATTTTTTATGATTGCCTTTGTAAGGTGAGACCCTTAAAATATTATGGAAAATATTCAAAAGCTGCATTCAGACTTGCACTAGCATGAGTCCTGGTCGATCTGGTCTCTGTTGTTCAACTGACACACCTGACAAGTCAATCTTAATTGATCTTAGTTACCTGCTCTACCACACAGTCAGCTGAGCAACAGG
>JAVCKU010000042.1:34149343-34159939 GCA_032273985.1 Hypsolebias coamazonicus | reverse complement strand
TGAATGTACTGATGTTATTAGAATCAGTCTTATTTCCCAGATCGATGTTGATGTCACCACACAAAAAAACTTTTTGTTTCTACTCTTTACTAGTAATTCCATAATTTTGTCTGAATAGCTCTATATTTGATCCTGGTGATCGATATACACAGCTTATGAGGTTTTTGTCATTTTTATTTATTATTTCTATTGTTATCATTTCTATCATATTATCTACAACAATAGACATATTGCTAATTAATTTGCTTTTTATTTCACTGCTGATAAATAGCTACTCCTCCACCCTTTTTTTTGTTTAAGATTCATATAATACAGGTCATATCCTTTGATGTAAACATTATTTATGTTTTCATCATTTAGCCATGTTTCCGATAGTGCTATTATTGTAAAGGTTTTATTTAATTTTTTCAAATATTCTGTTAACTTTGATATATTTACATTTAAACTTCTACAGTTAAAATGAACAGTATGTTATTTTGATATCACTGAACTGTATATCATTGTAATATTTACTTTTAATTTTTAGCTGGAATTTTTTTTTTTCAATTTCCTCTTTAACGTTATATATTTTAGAGTCTGATTCATCATACATCGTCATGATTTGGTGTATTTATTCATCAGACTATTTATTTTGTAGATGTTAATGTGAACTATTACATAATTGTGATTATGTATTTTCTTAATCTCATCTAGAGCTTTTCCAAGTCCTTTAATTCTTTTATTATTTTAGGTTGTGAAAGTTCCTGGACTTTAATCCATATTTTCCCATTTCTCGTCCATGTCAAAACTATTTTTTTTTCAGTTTTTTTAACATTCTTGCTTCACGTGCAATAAAACCATTTCTCTTTGTTACACGTTCATTTATGTAAACTTTTGTTCCCTTTAATTTTTTTGCCTGCATGATTATTTTATTTCTTACTTTTAATTTTTTTATTTCTTACTTTTATTGTCAGATTCTGATGAATCTGACAACAATTACCGGCTTGAATGTTTCAGATTTGCTTGGCAGTGTGTGACACATAGAAATGTCCTAATGATCAATGTCAATCTCTCTGTCCTGCAGAAACGATACCACTTGCTCTTCCAAGGTCCTCAACTCTTGTGGTGATGAGTCCTCAGTTATTTCCGGATTTGCAGCAACTTTCGCACAAGATCAATTTTTAATTTCCAGTCCAGTTATTACCAGGTTTTCTTGTCTTGAATTTTGTTCTAGGTCCTCAATCTTTTGCTCTAGTTCCACATTTTTTAATCCTTTAGATTTATTTGCAATTTCATGTTTAATCTCATCAAATAATCCCATCAGGATTTCTTGTTGGGATGTCAGCTTCACAAGTTCAGAACTCATGAAGCTTAGGGATTTTTTAATTTCATCCATATCTTCTGAGTTTTGTTCAGTCAGATCTTCTTTTCCCCATTTGGATTTACCTGCCATTCCTCACAGAACGTGCTACCCGATGGCAGTGATGTCAGTAATTTCCAATTTCGTTTTCCAAATGACGAGGCATTCTTCACGACCGTCCCCGGCAATGCCGCACCTCGTCCCAGCGACTGCCGCCCCCGTCAGTAATTTCCAATTTCATTTTCCAAATGATGAGGCCTTCTCCATGACCGTCCCCGGCAACGCCACACCTCGTCCCACCGACTGCCACCCCGGTCAGTAATTTCCAATTTCGTTTTCCAAATGACGAGGCCTTCTCCATGACCGTCCCCGGCAACGCCGCACCTCGTCCTAGCGACTGCCGCCCCCATCAGTAATTTCCAATTTCATTTTCCAAATGACGAGGCCTTCTCCATGACCGTCCCCGGCAACGCCGCACCTCGTCCCAGCGACTGCTGCCCCCGCAGCAGAACAGCAGAATCCGATACCCAGCCACGAGCCCACCAGCTTTTCCACGTCAGCCGCCGACAGTGAGCACCGCAGACAGAGTCAAAAACGCAGCAGACAATCAATCCCACGGCCCAAAGCCGAAAAGCTGACACCTGTCCACCAGCTCCTCCAGAAACAGCCCTCAGACAACATCCACCTGGCAGCAAAATCCAACGCCCAGAGAAAGAAACGGGTCCCCTGGCTCCAGCAGTCCACAAATTTGACAGATTTCCATTCGATTTGCTTAAAAAAGAATTATTTGGGCGGAGCAAGATGGCAGCATAAGTTCGAGCTCCCTTGTTGAATGAAAAAAAAAAAACCCTCCCTAATGCAAGGAAATTAGCTAAAATACAATTATTACCAGACATGAAATGAGTGGAGGACGTAGGCAGAGAAGCATAAAGAAGAAAATGGCAGAAGAACACGACCCCGAAGTTGAGTTAATGGAAGAAGAAAGCGGCGACTCGAAGCAGCTCCAGGCCGTGTTGGAGGGGCTAAATAATATCACGGCGGAAATTCGGGACTTTAAAAAGGAGGTGAAGGAGAATTTCACAAGATTCAAAGACGAGTTCAAAGAGGAGGTGAAGCGGGAATTTATGGGCTTTAAAGAAGAAATTAAGAAAAAAGTGGCACAGAATGAGGTGGAAATACAGAAACAACAAGAGGACATGACAGAGGCGCAGGGCCGCATAGCAGAGCTGGAAGAGCGCAACACGGAAGCGGAGGACGCCATCCTGAACCTTTTAAAGCAGCAAAGAAAACTACAAGAGAAGCTAACGGAATTGGAAGGACACGGTAGGCGCTGCAACATGAGAATTTACAACGTGGCTGAACAAGACGGCGAATTAGTCCAAGAAATGGTGGAGAAGCTACTACACCGTGAGCTAGCCCTCCCGGACGGAACCGAGCTACAGATCCAGCGAGCTCATAGAAGCCTCGGAAAGAAACCTCCACCTGAAGCTAATCCCAGGTCCATAGTGGTTAATTTTCTTAAATACAAAACTAAAGAAGAAATCCTGACAAAAGCATGGAAAAAGAAAATCCAAGTCGAGGGGAAACGGATATTCTTCGACCATGACTACCCCACCGAGGTAATAGAAAAACGCAAATCCTACTCCGAGATTAAAAGGGCTCTGAAAGACCGAAAGATCCGCTTCCAGACGCCAATGACCAAAATACGGATTCACTGGTCAGATGGCATCAAGAGTTACAACAACGCGGAGGAAGCTGCAACAGACATGAGGAGACGAGGGCTGGAGATACAGAGCAAGAACGACACCGGACCTTCACCTGTGGGGAGGCTCCATAAGGCAATGCCCTGGCAGCACGTCGGGAAGAAGCAGGGGATGGACGGCGGGACCCCCGCTACGGGCTCGGGTCGGGATGCGGGCAGTCGAGCGGGTTCGGGTCAGGATGCGGGCAATCGAGCGAGGGAACGGCTGCAGGAGTTTCAAAGATGAGGACATTGAGGACGCGGAGGTAACGGGGCATAAATTACTCATTAAAGAAGGGGGGTGGAAGAGACTATAGTCTTCTCTAAAGTTTGACTCAATATTCGACAGGGAGACCCATCAAACAAGGAACTGTTGGACTCACCTAGCAGGTCGGGTAAACCCTATGCAGGTTTGCCCAAAACCACTAGGAGGGGGGCCCTCTTTAAAAAAGGATCCCCCCCTCCCTTCCCAGCTAGGGGACAGGGCCTCTTGGGAATATGGCCCATATTTAGTCGGGAGTTCAGATTGTTTATTAGTTTAGTTCTTGTTCGTAGTTCAAGTGGAGAGGCTGAGATTCAGACCAAGATATACAAACAATGTCTAAGGTTATAACTGTGGTATCACTGAATGTCAATGGTTTAAATAATATCAAAAAGAGGGATAAGGTCCTAAATAAATTTAGAAAAGAAAAAGTTCAAGTTATTTTCCTACAGGAGACGCACCTATCGAAAAAAGGACATGGAAAGTACAAAAAATTAGGATATGGAAATTCATTTTCCTCCTCATTTGGAGAAAGTCATAAACGAGGGGTTATGACATTGATCTCAAATAGTGTAAAGTTTGAATTGTTGAAAGAAATTGGGGATAAAGAAGGAAGATACTTAATGATGAAGGGCAAATTGGAAAATCAGTTAATCACACTACTCAATGTATATGCCCCTCCAGAAAGCGACAAAGTGCTCTTTAAGAAAATATTTGATCTCATTACTTTGGAAGCAGAGGGAATATTGATATGCAGCGGGGACTTTAATGTCGTGTTAAATTATAGGATGGATACTACGAGCAATAAAAAGAGTAAAAAACAAATAAGTAGATACATGAACACCATGATGTCAGAAATGGCAATGGTAGATGTGTGGAGAGAATTTCACCCCTTAGATCAAGATTATACTCATTATTCAATACCACACGGTGTTTATTCCAGAATTGATTATATACTAATGAATAAGAGAGAACTACACAGAGTGAAAGAGTGTAGGATTGGAGTTTCAGACGTCTCCGACCATAACGCAGTCTATCTTAAGATCCATCTGGACAGCAAACAGAACAATACTTTATGGAGACTAAATGAAGGAATATTAAATAATAAGGGTCTAGTCGATGAAGTAAAAGAGGAGATAATCCGATATAGAGTGGAAAATGATAATGGTGAAGTAGATCCAGTAATTCTATGGGACACCCTGAAGGCTGTAATACGGGGGAAAATGATTTCTTACACAACATTTATGAAAAAAGCGAGATTAGAAACATACAATAAACAAATAAGGAAGCTAAGAGATTTAGAACAACATAAACAAACGAATGACCCAGACGTATTTAATCTGATTAAAGAAACCAGGAAAGATATGGATGAGAGTCTATGGGAGGAGGTAGAAAAGAAGGCTAGATTTACTAAACAAACGTACTATGAAGGGGGACCGAAAGCTACAAAAAATTTGGCTAGGCGCATTAAGAAACAACAAACATTAGGTAGCATACACAAAATAAGAGATCCACTATCTAATAAAATTTTATATGAACAAGAAGAAATACAAAGAACATTTGAGCATTACTACAAAAATTTATATACACAACCACCATCGGCAGGGGATGAGGAGGTGAGAAATTTTTTGGACAAATTGGATTTACCAGCAATAGGCACAAAACAAAATGCAAAACTGACTTCTCAAATTACAGAGGAAGAGATAACAAAGGCAATTGGCAGGACTAAAACGGGAAAGACACCAGGATCAGATGGTCTAGGGGCTTCTTTTTATAAAACCTTCAAAGAAGAATTAACACCACTGATATATGACTCGTTTAACTATAGTCTCAGGACTGGCAACCTCCTTCTTGGAAGGAAGCTATTATTTCAGTGATCCCAAAGGAAGGTAAAGACCAAGAATACTGCCACAACTACAGACCGATATTGGTCCTAAATGTAGACTATAAACTGTTCTCCTCCATCATAGCTAAAAGAATGGAAAATTTAATGCAGGATTTAATTGATGAGGATCAAACTGGTTTTATTAAGGAAAGACAAACACAAGACAATATAAGGAGAACTCTTCATATCATAGACCACCTGCAAGGAAGAGGGGATGGGGCAGCCCTGATAAGTATAGATGCAGAAAAAGCCTTTGACAGTGTCAATTGGAACTTTTTGTATAAGGTTTTAGAAAGATTTGGCTTTAATGAGACATTTGTAAATTGTATTAAATCAATTTATCAGGAACCAACTGCAAGGATTAAAATAAATGGCAACCTGACAGGAAGATTCACTCTGGAGAGAGGAACGAGGCAGGGATGCTGCCTCTCACCCAGTCTTTTTGCTCTGTTTATAGAGCCGCTAGCTCAGATGATTAGACAGGAAGAGGAAATAAAAGGAGTAGAAATAGGAGGGGAAGAACATAAAATAGGGCTGTTTGCAGATGACATTCTGATTTATCTAAAAAACCCAAATGAAATGTTTCTAAAAACAGTAAGTTTGCTTGAGGATTATGGGAAATTTTCTGGATACAAAATTAATGTGGAAAAAACACAGATCCTAACAATAAATTACTCCCCGCAGCAGAAAATAAGGGATACCTACAAACTTAAGTGGAATGATAAATATATAAAATATTTGGGGGTAAACATAACCAAAACAATTGACAAACTCTATGATGCAAATTACTTAGAAATAAATCACAATATTAAGAAGGACTTGGGGCGATGGATGGACATTGGCCTGGATCTCAGCTCTAGAGTGGAGATAATTAAAATAAATATTTTACCACGACTGTTGTACCTGTTTCAATCCCTGCCACTGACTATTCCGCAAAAACAATTTGTAGAATGGGACAGATGGATTTCAAGGTTTATATGGAACGGAAAGAAACCCAGGGTTAGATATAAAACACTTCAGCTCCCAAAAGATAGAGGTGGCCTGGGTTTACCAGCCCTAAAAGAATATTTCTGGGCCGCGCAAATTAGACCTCTGGTATGTTGGTGCAATGATGATTATGTTTCAAAATGGAAAAACCTGGAAATAGGTAGGAAAGACATAGAAGTTAAAAATTTAATAGCACACAAACTACTCTTAGGCAAACTAAGCAATAAGCTAGATTCAATAACTAAAACTACGGTTGAAATATGGAACACAGTAATTGATATTTACAAGTTAGAGAAGGAAACAAGGAGTTTGAGCTGGTTTGCTTGGGATCCGAGGTTTAAACCAGGCACTTATGATACAGGTTTCAAACAATGGGCAAATAAAGGCGCCACAGCAATGTGTAAACTAACTGTAAAGGGCAAACTGCTGAGTTTTAATAGCCTAAAGGAAAAATATGAACTGGAGGACCAAGACCAGTATAGATACCTGCAAATAAAAGATTATTATGAGAAAGAGATAAAAACCAACGTAAGTAACATAATTGAGATATTTCATAAGGCCTATGAAGGAAATAAATTCCGAGTTATTTCGGCACTGTACCAGGGACTGATGGCAGGCAGGAATTCATCTACTATGTACATTAAAGAAAAATGGGAAGAAGAACTGAATGAACATATAAGCGAAGAGGAATGGTTTAAAATTTGCAAAATGCAGTGCGCGGCCACCTGCTCCCGTGTGTGGAGGGAATTCAATTGGAAAAACATGATTAGATTTTTTATAACACCAAAGATCAGGACCAGGATGGTATCTAATCCACAGCCATGCTGGAGACTCTGTGGCCAGACTGATGTAGGCCACACACACATATTCTGGTCTTGTCAAAAGTTATCCACATACTGGCATAATGTTTGTCTTACTCTGAAAAACATATTGGGATATGGAATACCCAGATCATGTAAAACACTCTACCTGGGATGCCTCACACACGAGGTAATTCAAAAGGAGGATGAATATCTGTTAAAAATACTACTTTCAGCAACAAGAAAAACCATCACAAAATTATGGTATAGACAAGACCCTCCTACGGTGGAGCAGTGGCTGCGCATTGTGGAGGAGATCTTTGTGATGGAGAAAATCACACATAGACTAAGATTCCAGGAGGACAAGTTTGTTGTTAAATGGGAAAAATGGAGCGATTATAGATGTAAGGAGGATGCCACTTTTGTGTCCAGTTAAATATGGACATGGTTATCTAACATTGTATATGAAGATGAATGTATTGCTGCCTCTCCACTGTATGTGTTCAGAAATGTTTAATAAAAAATAAGTATATAAAAAAAAAAAAAAAGAATTGTTTGAATTTTGTGACTCCCACTAAGCAGAGTGCTGTTCTGCACGTCCGCGCGCGGCAGCCATCTTCCTCCTTTTCAATTTAATTTTGTTATCTACCTGAATGATTTAGCCTACATATGGGGTGCCATTTGTAAAGTTACACAGTCAAAAATTAAAAGCAATATTTTGGTTAATTTAGCCTTTCATAAGAAATAATATATACACTCCTTCAGTGTGCCCCCCCACCATATGGCACATAAGGGAAAACTAAATAGATTCAGTCTGGCCAGCTGCAAATCTTCTAGTGTTTTTTGGCAGTTTGGAAAGACATATATAGAGGTTCAGCTTTTATTTTGATAGTCCACTTCCACTTTTTGGCAAGGAATTTGCACATTAGCTAAATATTTAGGTTTGAGCTAAATATTTAACTTACAACTTATTGAACTTGCAAGTTAAATATTTAGCCAGCAAGTAAAATATTTAGGTCGGAGCTAAATATTTAGTAAGCAAATTAAATGTTTATTTTCAAAGTAAATATTTAGCTTGGAAATTAAATATTTAATTTACACCTAAATATTTAGTTCACTAACTAAATATGTAGTTAGTTAGTTCACTAACTAAATACTTAACTTGCAAGTTAAATATTTAGTTTGTAAATTAAACATCTAGCTTGAACATAAACATTTAGTTTGTAAACTAAATATTTAGTGTGGTGCTAAATAGTTTGCTAACTAAATATTTAACTTAAAAGTTAAGTATTTAGTTTGTAAACTAAATGTTTAGCTTTTAAATTAAATATTTAATGTAGTTTGGATCTGACATTTATAAATGTACGAATAAAATGGTGAAAATCTGACTTTGAAAAAAAACACAACTTTTTTTCTTATGAAAGGCTAATAAATTAACCAAAAATATTGCTATTAATTTTTGACCATGTAACTTTACAAACGGAACCCCATACTTACAAACCTTCAACATGGGTTATGTTTTTTCTTCTCATTGTCATTGATTGAGACTTGACTTCACGTTCGTTGTCCCAATATATTTTAATCAGTGATAAACGCAAAGCTATGCAAAATGCCTGAACAAAAATAAATGGACTGAGAAATTTCAAATATCTACCTCTTTAATATTTTCCACTTTTTCAATATGTTGTAGTTCTTGACAGACCAACAATGACAGAATTTTCTCATCTTGTCTTTATGCAAACAGACTCATATTAGACAATGAAAGTATGGACCACTGCTGAGATACAAATGAAACACACTGTAATTCACTAAATAAGAATAGTGCATCAGCAATAATAAAAGTGGCTGCATGTGCCTCGGTGATGAAGCTAGTGCTAAACTGTACTAAACCAGACTTTGTTCCACTTCGGGCTTATTGTGGTTTTTGTCCCCTGCCATCTCTCCTGTGGTTACTCATCGTTCAGCACCATAACTCCCCCACCTCCCCATCGCTCTGCTGTATAATGGAAAACATATCCATTCGTCTGTATTTCTGCTGTAAAAGAGACATCAAACAGTAAAAAAACCTCAAGCTTGACCTCAATACAATAAACACTAAGAATATAGTGTTAAGTATATCCTATTGAAAGCAATCCATCACTATCTACAAGTTGAAATATAAACCTTCACACTGCTCAGTCATTTAGCAGAAAAACTTTCTGCTCAATAACTAGGCTTTAATTAAAATAAAAGTTAACATTTCTACCTTTTAAGTTTACAATACTCTGGCTCAGAGAAAACCAAACCAGTCCACTTCTTACACAGACTAGACAGGTGCAAAGAATTATAGATACTAACACCAATTTCTGAGCTGAGGACAGCCATTTGAAAGTGTTTCTTTAAAATTCTCCCTCCTGGATGGCTCAAGCTAAAATCTATTTCACAGCTGTCTGACTCCAAGCTAGAAGCAACAGAAGAACAGCATCAGTCCTCAAAAACCACTTCAACGTCTGTTGATGGTGATTGAATCAGACATTAATATGGTTCAGAATTAAGAAATTTAATTTTCCTGTTGCAAAGACGGATTTTTTTTTTTTTTTTAACCAAGAAAAACTTTAGCAGTGGAACACAAATGTTTTTATTACAGGATGAACCTAGTAGAAAACTTTGGAGCAACAAAAGTATCTATGCGCTGGTGCTACAAAAGTCCAGCATCTGTTTTATGAGTTTAATCGGTCGAATCAGATTTACTAGGAATAGTTTTAATTTTTTTTTTTTTCTGAAATGAAAGTTATTTTTCTGTGAGTTTTAAGATATGTGGTTAGTTTCCTTGCTTAAGTTGCACAGGTAAATGGCCAACTATTAATGGTGTGTACCAGGTCATAAAACAACTAATGTACTTGTATATGAAAATGATCAGACAATAAAACTTTTTTAAGTAAAAATAAAATAGGAAGAAAATGAGCCCATTTAATTCACTCTAAACAAACTGTAATAACCCACTTTCAAAACACGGGGAACCCAGAGTGATACTAGACCAGAAGAGACAAGATTCAGTTAGAAAAGGTAATGGTGTTTATTATATACAATGAGCTATTTACAGGTGGGCATCTCTTGGAGATGCTGGGGAAGAGAGTTGGATCAGTGAGGTCCACTTGCAGGGTAGAACACTGTTGAATATTTGTTTGTTTTCTCTTACAGGTGGAGGTGCAGGTGTCAGGCATGGATGTGATCCACCAGGAAACACCAGAGATGAGAGACCAGGCAGGACAGGCAAGCTAGATTGGACAGGCATGTGGCTGGAAGGCAAGGCACAGAGGACAGGAACCAGAGTCATGGGGATACCAGGACCAAAAAGGAGTCGAGGAGGCAGGATGACTGCATGTACAAGACAAAAGCTAAGTAACTCTTATTTGTACAATGATTTACTGGCCATAAGCATAAATACAGAAATGGGTACAATGCTCCAGCGATGAGTCACACTGGACTGCAGCCTTGAATAGTAGAAGAACCTCGTCAGGTGGATGGCCGACAGCTGGTTGTCATCAGTGGCCATCTTGGAGGAGGAGCTTCAGGCAGTGGAACTCTTACAGTACCGCGGGG
>JAVCKU010000042.1:33822151-33832944 GCA_032273985.1 Hypsolebias coamazonicus | reverse complement strand
TACAGCATCTCAGACTGAGGAAGTCTTTCAGACGAAAGACGAAACGTTTCTACAATTTTTTTGCTTTGTTTTGTTTTTTGAATATCCAGAGGACCAGATTTAGCTTTTTTGGATTTTTCTACCTGGATTATTGAGCATGCATCAGGGTATTTAATAAAATACATGACCATTCGGCTCTGTGCAGCACTTGCAATAATTTTATATTGTACAACGGAGGGTGCATGACCAATATCTTCGGATTCATGGTATATAAGTAACAGAGTACCTCGTGGTAAACGTGCTGCGCCGGCCTATTTTTACTGGTTCCGACTCTCAGAATCAGGTAAGTAAAACTATAAGCAACATCTCATACCAACATTAAGGCAGCTAACAAGTTATACTCGACTTAAAGTGGTAGGTCAACTCAAATGCAAACACCATGCTAACGTTAGCTCATGTATTTCTTTCATTTTTCAGTTAAGTCAATTTCTCACTCAGCTGTGACTAGATGCAAACAGTATTCATGAAGAATGTCTGCAAAATGCCCCACAACATTCGCACAGGTTCTCTTGAATGTTGAATATGTTCAACAAGTAGCTGCCAAGGTGGGTACAAAGTAGATTTAGGTGGGTACAATGTGGGCAGAGTGGGCAACAGACTAGAATGCAGATTAACAAACCATGCACATGAAAATAGGTTGTGAGTTTAAATACTGGCCACTCAGCTTGCTGGTCACAGACACTGGAGAATTATCTGTTGCAATCTCACAGATTTTTGTTTTCTTGCAGTTTTGACTTCCCAGCTGCCTCCAACATTTGCAGCTGTTTGAGATATTGTGTAAAAAGCTTCATCTGTTTCCTCAGCTGAAAGCAAAATTTCCATCTTGTTTTATTTCTGCAGTTGAAAAAAAGAAATTGTGTCTCTGTGGCATCAAATTCCTAAATTACAGCTGTAAGTTTGTGCAACATCATATTTTTTTTCCACCGCATGATAAAGTAAAAAAAAAAAAGTCAGATTTATTTGACATTTTCTGTGGGATTGTGTTGGTGCAGATATTCTGGACTCACACAGATTCTTCATCACAGTCCAACTTCACAGATAAGAATCAAAAAGTCTCAGCAGGATCTCTTAATGGAACTCAGATGTTGACAGATGTGCAGTGGCCAGCTGCTGGCCTCCGATCAAACACCTTTACTTGCTGCCTTGATCACCTTCAGATCTGCTGAGACAGCCAGCATCACAGAACACTGCAGGGTGGGCTCTAATGTTGGATCAGCTGTGCAAAGCCACAACTGATCTGGTAGGTTCTGGCCGACTGCTCCTGGTGAGTCTGGGTGAACATCTGGTGCTGAGATGAAAATTCTTTGTTAGATTGGAGCAAATCCTGTTTTATGGCTGTACACAGGTTTAATTACACAGATATTTATGGATTCTCTCCAGAACATCTCTCAGCGGCTCTCCGGAGGAGGACAGAAAAGAATCTTGGAGCTGTTCCGTTAATGGTTACAAAACAATCAGTACGTTGCTCAATCGTCCATCTATCATGTCTTCATGTCCTCCAGCTTCATGCGGCATCAAACACGTATCAAGTATCAGAGTGGGCAGCCAGAGGACACACATCTGCAAACGCTCAGCTCTGTGTGTGTCATGATGTCAAGACATAAATCTGTCCACAGACACAGAGGAGAGGACTCTCATCCCACAGAGGACAGAAACTGTCCCTGTAAGTAAGGCTGGTGAAGGAGGAAGGTCCAGGATATCAGAGGAAGTAAACCTGAGGTGTGTACAACAACAGCTCATATTCACACAGACGAGGAATGTTGGCATGTTCAGGCTCGTTAATAAGTTCAGATAGTTTATAACTGAAACATTCATCTGTGGCTAAAAATAAAATTGTTTCTGTCTGAAGGACTTCTGATTTAATAAAACCTTTTCCTGCTCAACGTCACATTCCACTCCAAAGCTGACAAGTTACAACAGTCTTCACATTTTTAATCCACGATTCTTCTTTTTAAATTCACTTTCATTGCATGTCAGTCAGTTGGAAGCTAAAAATGTTTTTGGTTTTGTCCCATTAGCTTGTTTTCAATGATCTATTCTAGGCTGCAAGACGTTCCAGTTTGTTTAAGTTTAAATGTTTCCCTTTCTCCTCCCAGCACTTAAAAGCATTCTGACCATGAGGATACCAAATGAAGAGTTGCAGGTGTTATTTTATCTTGTTTTTATCTTTCTACAAACGTGTCTAACGGTGTCAGCAGTATGGGTTTGTCCTCGTCTGTATTTGCTGCCTCTTGGCCAGGTTGCCATTGAAAGTGAGAATTTGTTCTCAACTGACTAACCTGCTCAATACATGTCTAAATACATTTTTGTTGTTAAACCATCATCCATGGTTCAGCACAGGTCAGAACTGCAGACTGGTCAGTCCAGAACAGGGGTCTGCAACCTTTACAATCAAAAGAGCTATTTCTGCCTTTTTGTTCACTAAATTAAACAACGCAAAACCTGCTACAATTATTATCAACTGGTGGTCCATGGACCACTTTAAATTTGTTAGAGGGGGCTTTTCTGGCCAGTAGGCGTGAAATAATCAATCCAAAATCATAATATAAGATAAGATAAGATCAGATAAGATATGATAGAACTTTAATGATTCCACAGGAAATAGTTGTGCCAGAGTCTAAGTGCAAAGGAATATACAGGTAGTCCTCGGGTTACGGCGCCCCCTACCTACGGCAACTCGGACTTACGACCGGCAACTGAACGCACCATATGACGTCATCCGGCTGCATACGGCACTTTTTTTCATTATTTTCTGAGGGTTTTTTTTTGTCTGTTAGCAAGCTAGCAGCTTTAAAATACATTTTAGAGGCACAAAATGTGTGCTGGCGTTGTTTTAGGTTGTAAATAATGCATTAAAAAAGCCGTTACAGCTGCCATGTGCTTTCGGTTTCGAGTTACGGCAAAATCGACCTACGGCCGGTCCTTAGGTCCGGAACCCTGTCGTAACTCGAGGACAACCTGTACTGTATATACAAGGAATCACACAACGTATAAAAATAATAGAGAATATAAAAATACCTACAATTAAGTTCCAAACAGGTCAGGTGCAGACAGTACATGTGGGAAATGTTTTAATGTGAAAACATCAGTGTTTACTGTGTTGCAGGATTAATTTTATTGTCCTATGTGCAGAAAGGTGGATGAGTTGAAAAGTCTGATAGCCACAGGGAGGAAGGACTTCTGCACATGGCTCCAGAGCCACAGGTTACAGACCCCTGATCAAGAACTTCAGAGCAGAGCAGATTGATCCCCCAGGAGGGTGGTCTGGGCTTCCATGCTGAACTTGTTCCCTTCATTGCTCGACCACACAGTTTTTTTTTTTTAGTTTTTTTTTATTTAACATTTATTTAACCAAGCAAATGCCACTGAGATCACAGATCTCTTTTGCAAGGGAGGCCTGGGCCTGAAGGCAACCTAACATGCATGTTTTTGGTCTGTGGGAGGAAACCAGAGTACCCGGAGAAAACCCACACAAGCACAAGAAGAACCTGCAAACTCCACACAGAAAGACTCCAGGTCCAACTGAGGATTGAACCCAGGACCTTCTTGCTGTGAGACAACAGTGCTAACCACTGAGCCTTCATGTTGCCAAGTAAAAGAAGAGAAGACAGTAAAAGAAGAGGACGGGCGGACGGACAGATTCTGTTTAGTTTTTAGTGGAGGCTTCAGCTTAACTGTCAAACATCCAAAAATCCTACTTGTAACATTAATATCTGTATTACTGTTTAAGGTGTACATTATCAAACTAACATAACAGGTTGGTAACTATGATCAGATGGGAAACTGTAGGTTTCTGAAAAACATAATTTAGTTAGTGATAGAAATGGCAGCTTCACTTATGAGATGTTGAAGTTAAGATGCACCCTCATGCAAAGTGGAAGCTTTAGACAGACAGAAGACAGATTATTGATAGCCTCAATCTCTAAAGGGCCAATGAATTTAATAGCCAGCTACTTTGAGGCATTCTCGAGGGAAATATTTCTGAAGCAGAACAGTACTTTTTGTTCAGGTGTGTTTTAGTCAGTGACACTGACGAGAGCTGCTTTGGTCTGATGTCAGACTTGCCAACATCGACACATGCTGTGTTGGATTGGAGATGGAAGCTTGAAGTGAGGCTGAAAAAGGCACCTGGAACAATACAGAAGGCTTTCCAGACTTGCAACATGAATTGAGATCTTTGATCAGATGATATCAAAAGATATTCCATGCAGACGAAAGGTAGACTGTCAAGCAGGGTTCTGCAACCTTTATGATCAAAAGAGCCATTTCTGCCCCATTGTTCACTAAATTAAATGTGTCCAAAGCCACAATACCTGTTAAAACTGGGATTCTCAACTGGGGGCCCACAGACCACTTTGTTTGTTGGAGGGTGCTTTTCTAGAACTAAAAAAATCTAATGATTTTTAACATTTATTGATATTTTTTACACCCTGAGACAAAATAAAAGATGAGATTCTTGTAAAAAATGAAAAAAAAAATACTGTATATATATTTCCCCAGTTTCTAAAAAACTAAAACAATAAACTATTCATGTTTTACTTCTTGTAATGTTTCTAGTAGTCATATATTTGCAAAATATAGGAAAAGTGCTAAAACTAGCCCTTTTAGTTGTTGTTATAACAACCAATAAAATTAAGTTTTATTTCAGTTTTAGTCAAAGCTTGACAGAGCCGCTGAAGAGGGACCAAAGAGCCACATGTGGCTCCAGAGCTGCAGGTTGCAGACCCTTGCTGTCAAGAATCTATTAGGAGGTCTATTTCCAGGACTGGATACTGAGGCGGCAGCATTTTCGTTCATGCAACCTTTATTTAAACAGAAAAATCACATTGAGCCTCGAAGACTCATTCACAAGTGAGATCTGTTGGACCGACAATAAAAGTGGTGAAAAATGACACATAGGGTTTGGAGACAAAAAAAATTCCTAACACATTTTTGACCTCAGTTTGAAGGTCAAAAATGTGGTAATGAAAAAAAATCTTGCACACAAGCACATAATGACGCTGACATTACGCAGAGAGTGGGGGTGGGGGGAGATGTGGAGTACTCAAAGGCGGTGAGCAGCCAGCTCGCAGAGGGTCTGCAGAGTTCAGATAAAAAACACTCAGTTCATAAACAGTAGTTCCCTCTATAAAGAGTTTGTTTACAACGATTGCATGCGGGGTCCAGGTCGGCTTTGATCTTGGACAACAAAAAAAAAAAAAAAACTGTAAAAAAGCAGTGTGTACATTTTACTAAGAGCCGCTTGGTATCAGACCTGCATTCCAAACTGTTAGCCACAAAGTGGTGCGAGCGGGCACCCCTGTCTCGTGCCCCGCTGCAGTTTGAAATGTTACAGATGGTGTGGACCTCCAGGTATCAGCCTCACCCATGATATAAGTATGGAACCAAATTTAACTTTAAGGTCTTGAAGAGGTAATCCCACTCCACCCGGTCAAATGCTGTTTCTGCAGCTAATCAAAGAATGACTTCATCAGGTGTGTTCAGGTGGACTTGGAGTGTGCAGCACATCAAGAAGCCCCCTAACGTTGAAGGTCAGGTGAGACAGCAGTGGGGACCACCAGCTCCAGGCATTTTTCCAGGACCTTTGCAAGGATTTTAACATCAGTGTCTGTGGCAGCTCTCTGCTCCACACACAGGGCTGTGGTAGCTCGGTGGTCTGTGGTTGTGTCAGGAAGGGCATCCTGTGTAAAATGAATCACCAAGTCTTCATGTGTTAGTTTGTTGTGATGACCCCTGAGGAAGCAGCAGCCGACTTACTGCTCGCGCTGTTATTCCTGCTTGGAGGTTTTTCACTCATCGCAGGTCTTCAGGGTACAGACCCCGGCGATAAACAAGGGACGACTGTAGAGCTGCTCCTCGTCTAAAGGAGTCATCTGAGGAGGTTCAGGTTCTGGTTAGGACGTGGTTGAGGAGGATTAGAAGTCAGAAACTTTCCGATGGACTCTGGTTTCAGCCTCTTTGTGAGGATTCAGACATGAACAGTGAAAAACACCCGATCAGGCTCTGAGGTCCTGTGATGAAGACCTGCTGACTGTCCCCCAGACAAACTGAAGACTACCAGAGACAGAGCCCTGTGGCTCCAAGACTCTGCAGCTCCCTCAAACTCTCCGATCAGAAGACTCTGTGCTTCTTTTAAAGGTCAGCTGAAAACTGGTCTTTTAAAATCTGCTTTGGTTCAAGCACTTTGTGGTTTTTATCTTGAGAAGCTCTACAAACATCAAGTTTTACTGACTTGATCTAAAGAGACGTAGATCCAGAAGCATGGACTGATGGTTGTCTTTCAGCTCGGGTCAGACCTGCTCCAGGTGGTCTCCTTCAGCTCCCCGAGTCCCTCAGGTGGCCCCTGGTCCTCATCTCCAGCAACAAGAGTGTGTTTCACTCTTCTTCACGTGATGTTGCTGATGATGTCTCTGGATGAGGAGCAGCACCTTCACGCTGATGGTGGTTTGTTGGAACATAAACTGGAACCAGTTCGTTGTTCAGGCTGGAACTTTTATTATCGCTCAAACGTCACGTTCACAACAGAAATAAATACACGATGAACTAAATGTTTTCATGGAGCAGATCTTTCAGAACTGGTACTGCGTGGTGACATGGTCCATGTCCTCTTCATCCTCTCCTCCCTCCTCTTCCTCTCTGGATGGAGGTTTTCTCCTGGGAGCAGGAGGCCTCCTCCCTGCAGAGTTGCACAGGAAATGACAAACAGGATGAGTCTATGAAACCTGCTGGAGGAGCTTTGAGTTCCTCCAATGTTCCCTCACAGCTTAAAGACGTTTCTTCATCCGTGCACGAAATCATGAAGACTGAGGCCTTCAGCACGTCTGAGGCGTTGACTCACCTGAGGACACCTGCAGATAGAGAGCAAGCAGGACAGAGAAGATGATGAATAAGCACACCTTCACCACGTAGGACGCTATCTTCAGCTCAGCTGCAGCATAAGATGGACCTGAGGGGCTGGAAGCTGGAAGAACCACAAACATCTGGTTAGAAAGACCTGACGCCACATCTGGTAACACCACGGTGCGTTTAGAACCACTCCAAGAAATCAGACAGAAAAACTCTCGTGTTGACTTTAACAAGCTGAAGGTCGTGTCGTCCTTCAGACTCACTGATGATCTGTGGAAGCAGCAGCAAGATCTAGTCTCCACTGTCAGAAGATCACTGAGACAGGCTCAGTTTGTTGTAGGACACAAAGAGAGCTGAATGAATGGATCAGTGTTCTCAGGTCCAGATCAGGTCCAGATCAGGGTCCAGATCAGGTCTAGATCATGGTCCAGATCAGGTCCAGATCAGGTCCAGATCAGGTCTAGATCAAGTCCAGATCAGGTCCAGGTCAGGTCCAGATCATGGTCCAGATCAGGGTCCAGATAAGGTTCAGGTCAGGGTCCAGATCAGGTCTAGATCAGGTCCAGATCAGATCCTGCACCAGGCCACAACATTAAAAAGGAACTCCATCGTTGGACGGGGTCCAAGGGTTCGTCGCCTTAACGACGGGGGAGACGCCTCAGGTGAGCACCTGAGGGGAGAGATGTGAGCCTGAGTCTCATTGTCTCTTTGCTCGGTGGCCCCCCACCAGGACCCTGGCTGACCCTCACTGGGCCAGTCTGAGGACCTCACTAAACCACTGGAAGAGCACTGATGGTTTCTACAGCCTCCTGCACGACAGGAAACAGCTGATTGATGATTTTTTTTATTGATCATCTATAGCAGGAAGAACAAACTAACACAGGAAGCTCCACGCGCATGAGGGACCAACAAGGACCAGTGTCTCCCCCTGGTGGTGGCTGGAGGGACTGGAGCATTGCCGACCCGTTGCCATGGTAACTCAGCTCCTGCATGGGAGTCCTCAGAGCACCGGATCAAGACCACTGGGAATCCAGGAATTACACCTCTCCCAGATCACTGGAAATATATCCATCCATCCATCCATCATCCACCCATCATCCATCCATCTATCATCATCCACACATCTATACATCATCCACCCATCATCCACCCATCATCTATCCATCATCCATCCATCTATCATCCATCCATCCAGCTATACATCATCCATCCATCATCCACCCATCATCCATCCATCATCCATCATTCACCCATCATCCATCCATCTATCATCCATCCATACATCTATACATCATCCATTCATCATCCACCCATTATCCATCCATCATCCATCCATCCATAATTCATCCATCATCCATCCATCATCTATTATCCATCATCCATCCAGCATTCATCCATCATCCATCCATCATCCATCCATCCATAATCCACCCATCATCCATCCATCCATCCATCCATCCTTCCATCCATCCATCCATCCATCCATCCATCCATCCATCCATCCATCCATCCATCCATTTTCTCCTACTTTTCTGTTGTCAGATTGTCAGTGAATTGTTTCTTCAAAGGTTATGAAAGTTTTATTGTGATTTGTGGTTGTGGATGAGAACAAGTGACTCGCTCATCTCCCAAAACGCTCTCTCATCTCAAACTGAAGGAAGTCTTGTTGGTGCACGTGAACCGTATTTGTGAAGACAAAGAGTGTTGTGTAGGAAGACTGCTTTGAGGACGCCCACTGAACTACGATGAACAGCTGAGAAGGTTGTAAAAGTCAGCAGGTAACGCTGTTCGCAGCTCATTCCTGTGACTTGTCTTCATGCATTTATGTTATAAGATAGATCACTTCTCCAACACAGATCATGGAGCAAACGGGTCCAAGAGTCTTCTTCAAGGTTTCCTCCAAGTGGGACGTGCCACCAGATGAAGGCATCCAAGAGCCATCTGATCAATTGTCTGAACCTCCTCGGCTGACTCCTTTGGATGTGGAGGAGCAACAGCTCTACTCCAGGTTCCTTCCAGATGATGGAGCTTTTCACCTTGTCTCCAGACTTCCACCGCTCCATGATGGAAGCTCGTTTAAGCCACTGGATGTTGTTAGTTTTGGCTATATGATCCACATATCATGACCTTAGGTGAAGGTTGGAGCGTAGATGGGCCAGTATGAGTTTTGGATTTTGTTTGGCACCTTCTTCATGCAGATGAATCGCAAGCAAAGCCCCGATCCGACCTCGGTGAAGGAAGTCCAGTTACTTATACTGGAACAGGGAAACACCCTCCTGCGTGGGAAATAAACTTATCAATGAGCTCCTGGAGATCAGGGCTTTGCCTGGGGCTCTGCTGGGCTCAGTTTGAAAACCTATGTCCACATAGATATACCAAAACTCAAGGTTGAGATCTGGAGATCAACAATTCTCCAGAATGTCTAGAGAAATGTTGATCGAGACAACTTTAGAAGATTACAGGAACATCTGGCTGTTTGGAAGCAAAATATAAATGAATGAAGACTGGATCAGGATTCAGCGTTTGGGTGTTTTTAGGTGGTAAAAGGACTTACTGGTCAACTCTGGCCTCTGTAAAGCTCCTGCCACTGTGCAGACGGATGTAGACCACACCCCAGCGTAGATACTGGTTCCATGTCACCATGTCCACTCTGTAGATCAGCTCTGCCACACACCAGACACAGAAAATCATGTTCAAGCAAGGCTTTAATCAGAACCTTCTGCAGGTTATTTCATGTTAAACCTGAATTTTATTTAGATTTAAATACTTTTTTTAAAATAAAACAAAAGCATGATGAACTCACTCCGGTAGGGAAGAGAGGCTGTGGTGCTGAAGAAGACTTTGGTTTGTCCAAGTTGCACAAGCGTGTCTCTCCACTGGCTTACGTTGTATCCTGCAGGAAAAAACACAACTTAAGTTCAAGTTCTGGAAGATTTCCAGCATAAGAAAAGACACAAAAGGTGTCATTCCAGCGTGTCCTGGGTTTTCCCGTGAGTCTCCTTCCAGCTGGATATGCCTGGAGCACCTCCTCCTAGGGACATGTCTAGGTGGCATCCTTACCAGATGTGACTCTGGATGTGGAGGAGCAGAAGCTCTACTCCGAGTCTCTCCTATGAACTTCTCACCTTTCAACCGCATGTACCACAATCTCATTCTTTCAGTCACTACCCAGAGTTCAGGACCATGGGTGAAGGTAGGAACGCAGACCAGCCGGTAAACAGAGAGCTTCTTCTTCACCACGACGGTCCTGTCCAGGGTGTCCATAATGCTGCTGAAGCCACATCGATCCATTTGTCTATCTCACCCTCCATTCTTCTCTCACTTGTGACAAAACCCTGAGAGACTTGAACACCTCGCTCCCAACCCGGAGAGAACAACCCACCCTTTTCCAACTGAAGACCATGACCTCAGATTTGGCAGTGTTGAGCCTCGTGGCAGCTAGTTCAAGCTCGACTGTGAACTGTTCCAGTGAGAGCTGAAGATGACGGCTGAATGACGCCAACAGGTAGCAAAAACCAAATCTGAGACCCCCCCCATGGCTGCATTAAGAAATCCTGTCCATGAAAGTAATGAACAGTCATAATACACTACCTGGCCAAAAAACAAAAAGTCTCCACCAAAAAAAGGGTCACACACTAACGTTTTGTTGCACCGCCTTTAGCTTTGATTACAGCACACATCCACTGCGTCATTGTTTCGATAAACTTCTGCAACGTCACAAGATCTAGTTCCATCCAGTGTTGCATTAATTTTTCACCAAGATCTTCAATTGACGACTTGGCACTAGGCATGATGCATCACTTCAGCTGCCTCGCTTCTTATCCTGATGTGCCCATCACTCTGGAACAGGGTCAATCTGGACTCATCAGACCACATGACCTTCTTCCATTGCTCCAGAGTCCAATCTT
>JAVCKU010000042.1:33445617-33456406 GCA_032273985.1 Hypsolebias coamazonicus | reverse complement strand
AATAAGATCTGTAATATAGGATGGAGCTTTGTAGGTTAGAAGTAGTATTTTGAATTCAATTCTGGATTTGACAGGGAGCCAGTGGAGAGAAGCTAAAACTGGAGAGATACGATATCCCCCCACTAACTTAAATTAAGACTCTGGCAACAGCATTTGGGGTCAACTGAAGAATTTTTAAAGAAGTAGTTGGAGACCCAGATAACAAATCATTGCAATAGTCCAGTCGACATGACAAATGCATGAATCAGTTTTTCTGCATAATTTTTATATAAGATGTTTCTAATTTTAGCAATATTACGCAGGTGGAAGAAGGTAGTTCTGGTAATCGTTTTAATGTGGGTGGTAAAAGACATGTCCTGATCAAAAATAACACCAAGATTTTTAACATTAGAAGTGGAGGCCAGATTAATGTCATCCAAGGTTGGCAAAAGACTGAAAAATGTATTACTAAGATGCTCAGGTCCAAAAACCTCAGTCTTGTCTGTATTCAAAAGGAGAAAATTAAGGGTCATCCAGGTTTTTGTCTTTAAGACATGCTTGTAGTCTAAGTAAATGATTGGTTAATTGGGTTTCATGGACAAATGTAATTGTGTATCATCAGCTTAACAATGCAAATGTATCCCATGCTGTTTAATAACTTTACCTAATGGAAGCATATATAAAGTAAAGAGAATTTGTCCAAGCACTGAGACCTGGGGAACTCCAGTAATTTTGGTGAATGAAGAAGATTAATTATTTAAATTTACAATCTGGAATCTATCAGATAAAATATGAGTTAAACCATTTTAGAACTGTTTCTGTAATACCAATGTCATATTCAAGCCTCTGTAGTAAAATATTGCAATCAACTGTATCAAATGCAGCACTGAGCTGGTCTAACAGGACCAGTATAGACACAAGTCCATTGTCTGAGACCATGAGAATATCATTAGTGACTTTTACTAGTGCTGTTCATGTGATATGCTGAGCTCTAAACCCCGACTGAAACTCTTCAAACAGATTATTTATTTGTACTGTAGCTGTTCATGCAACTGACCTGCAACTATTTTCTCTAGATTTTTTTAGATGAATGTTAGGTTAGATATAGGTCTATAATTGGCCAGAATTTCTGAATCGAGGTCAGACTTCTTAAGTAAAGATTTAATTATATCAACCTTAAAGTGCTGTGATACGTAACCATGCATTAAAAACAAATTAAGTAGATTCAAAATGTGGACATTAATTAGGGGAAATCCCTCTTTAAACAGCCTGGTTGGGATGGGATCTCGCAGACGTGGATGGTTTGGATGAAGCTTTTTTTTTTTTTTTTAACAATTCAGAGAGCTCAATAGGACAAAAATAGTCCAAACACAAATCAGTCTCCAGCAACATCTCCAAAGCTGCACCATCCGAAAGGGGACATGTAGAAGGAAGTAGTAGAAGGAAGGATGGTTTGAATTTTCTCTCTTATTGAAATCATTTTATTTATAAAGAACCTCATGAAGTCATCACTGCTTATAGTTGTAGGGATACATGGTTCAACAAAAATGGGACTTTTAATTAGTCTAGCTATAGTACTGAACATGAACCTCCCTGAACATGAGCCATATCGACCCCCAAAACTGGTCCACACTTGCCACTGACCATGACGCCTGGCGGTAAACCATCAACGAGGCAGTGGGGTCCTTTGAGACAGAAAGACATGCTAGCCTGGAGGAAAAGCGAAGCAGGAGAAAGAATCGAGCACCCACTCCCACCCCTGACCAGACATTCACATTCACTTGCAGCTGCTGTGGCCAAGGCTGCCACTCCTGGATCGGTCTCATCAGCCACCAGAGGGCCTGCAGTCATGGACACCCTTCATGATCTTTGGAGATGAAGCCAAGCCAGAGTACTAAACAGAAACCTAAGGTTATTTTTATTCTCATCTATTAAAGACGAATAACATAAAGTTCTAGCTTTATGGAGAGCTTTCTTATATGTTAGCAGACTATCTTTCCAAGCTAAATAAAATTATTCAACATTAGTGGAGCACCATTTTCTCTCCTGGTTTCTAGATACAGGCAGTCCTCGACTTACGAACGGGTTCCGGACCTAAGGACCGTTCGTACCTCGATTTTGCCGTAACTCGGAGCGCCGGCCACATGGCGCCGTAAGTCCGGATTTTCGGCCGTAACTCTAAACTGAAACCACATGGCAGCCGTAACGTCTTTTTAAACATGTATTTTTTTCAATGCAAAACAACAACAGCATACTTAGAACGCCGTTTTAATGTGTTTCCAGGCAGTTAGCTAACAAAATACAAAAACAAAATTTTTGACAAATGGATCTTGTACGGCTCTACAACTTTCCTTTGAGATATTCTGCTACAATCAGATGCTTCTCGTCTAAACATCTTAATGAATAGGAATGCTCAGAGTACACTATTTGTTTTCTAATGTAGCATTATCCTGCAGTTGATGTAAAAACTCTGACTTCGTTAAAGATGACTCACTCCAAACTGGATTTTCTTTTCCTGGCTTGTGTTGGTTAAACACCTACAGGCCTTTAAAGTTTTAGGGCACATTGATAAGAATGATGTGAAATAAAAATGCCCAACTTCACTGTCACATGTTTGCTTGGGGCTCAAGATGCTCGAGTTTTGTGATGGATACTGTTAGCAGTCTCTTTGTCACCAGCACCACCCCGAGCACCAAGAGCAAAACCAACCACAGGGTTTATACCTCTGACAGAGACTCCTCCATCAGATCCTCCAGCATCCTGCCTGTAAAGAAGACAAAGCTGTATTTGTCTTTTCAACAATGTACCCCATTGGTAAACATCACTCACTGAATTTTACTTGAAGTTTACTTTTAAATATCTGTGGCAAGTTGAACAACTGAACATAGATGAATGGAGCGGGGTAAAAACAGGGGCACCTCTGGAGCGTTTTCATAGGGGTGATCATTAAAATGGAAAACCACTGGAATGATCAACAACAGCGCAGTCTATGCTAAAGAACTTGTGCCGCCATCTTACTATGAGCATCGTGGTGTTTTTCATTACCGCAAGCATGGCAGCAGACCATTGATTCAACAAAAATATGGACGTATATTCTGTGGCTGAAGATGTTTCGCATCCCATCTGGGAGGCTTTATTAATTCAAAAAATATATGGAGGGTAGAGATGCCAAGTTTTTTGTGGTTGAGCAAAGGGGGAATTGGAAATACTCTCCCTCTGTTTGTGCACGTAAGCACTTGGGAAAAAAAAGTCAGAAACCTGACTTTCATTTAGGCATGTAGCTACATCTAAGAAAGAACGTTCCCTTTCAAAAATTGGGTTGCCACGTCAAAATCTTAGATGACCAATGCCGTAAATGTCCGTTCGCATTATGAGCTTGATAGCTTTGATTAAAAAATTGTGTGTTACTGCCTTCCATTATGCCAGTAGTCACCAAACTTTTTTGTGCCACTGACCGGTTAAATGTCAGATGATATTTTTTACGGACTGGCCATCAAGGTGTGGCAGATAAAAACAACAATATAAAATGATACAACCAACATTAAAACTGGCATTTTCTAAATATAATAATAAACGTGAATCCACTGTGTATGCAACTTTATTAGCAGCTTCCTAACATCTCACCAACATTGGAACATGAGTAACGGCCTCTCAGCCCCACACTCTCTGGTCGTAAAGGTTAAACATGCCTTCAACATGAAGAAGGATGACTCGCTGTGGCGACCCCTGAAGAGACAAAAGCCGAAAGAGGAAGAAGAAGAAACATGTCTTCAACATAAGATACACCACAAAACAAATATAAAGTGCATGAAAAATCTAACTCACCATAATGCTAAATCAATGGAAGCCATGAGCTTGTTTCTCTGCAACAAAACCATTCCATCCAGGAGTAATGGGAGACGATGACACCTGAAGTGTGTTGCTTATGTCTGGTCTGCTCCGTAGTTTTGTTTTGGTTGCTGTCTATGGGAGAATTATCCTGCCGTCATTGGAGAGGACACATTTTGTGTTTGAAATCAGGGATTCATCTCTTTGTTCTCAAAACTTGCAATGCTTGGACTCAAAACTTCTGCTATCTCTCAATTATTCTCTGTTCTCTCTCTCTCAAAACTTTGGTTTTTTTCTGCTCGCACTCGAAACTTCTCTCTGCCTGGATCAAATCTCCGCTCGCAAACCTGCCTGTTCACTCTCTGAACAAAAAGTACCAATGCCTGGAAACCGTCCCAGCCAATAGGATGAAGGTGTTATACAGGGCGGTGGCAGACTCCTCTAAGGTGCGTTTGTTACAGTCTAGTGGGTGTGCCTGTGTAAATTAAATCATCGTGAACCATACTCCATACCAGTAGGTGGCTACAATGCACCTTCATTTTTTCTTGCCAACTGCCAAAAAAACGCAAAGAAGAAGAAGAAGAGGAAGAAGAAGATCACTAACAGACTACTGATCAGAGGTGGGAGTTTTGTCCTGACCAAAATGGATCCACAGAACTAACAACACCCTAAAGTAAAGACTCCAGTATACTCGTGTGGTTTTTTTTCCATGTGGACTCGACGCGCACTGTCCGCAGAGGGTTAAGGCTTCATACTCGAGCGTCCACCCTGAGCGGTTGCAGACCAGCTCTGCAGGCAAGGGGCGTTTACCTTCGGGACAAACTGAGGTTGCTGATTGGTCACTAAACTCATTGACAAGTCGCCAAAAAAAAAAAAAAAGCAAGAGCTGGCAGCCCAACCACAGCGGTGTTCTGTGTTTATATGTTGTGAATAAAAAGTTCTAAAAAAAAAAAAAATAAAACGGAGTGCTGGTCCTGCAGCCCACACATTAGACTAGCCCACCAGGAAAACTCCAGACCCTCCTGTAGCCACGCTGGACCTGATTTTAATTTGCTCGTGACAAATTGCTTAAGTTCTCACAATTTCAGTCATTTCGTCAATGGAGGAGGAAGAGATCACTGCCTCTTGGGGAAAAAAAAAGGCCATTAAACCAGACCAGGGATGAAGAAGGGGAGTTTAAGACATTGATGTCACATACAAAACAGTCCGTCGCCGGGCAGTTTATTGTGCGACACAGACTACGAGTACACGGTTGTAAAATCTGAGCTTTGCACAGACATGCCCTGCAGGTGTTCGCTTCAACTCTAATCCAGTGCATGTGTAACTCCGTGGTCTGAAGTACACCCAAGTATACTGGAGGCTTCAGTCTTTTCACTTTCTTAACGTCTAATAGTTTTGACCAACTTCTTGCACAAGAGATTATTTCAGATGTCTAAAATAATCTGCCCCCCTGAAGGGGGAACAGATAATTTCAGCCATTGATTAATCCCTGTTTTATGGGGTAACAAAACATTAGGGTGTGAGCTTCAAACTAAAATATTGTGTTCCCCTTTGCTGTTTCTAAAAGCATTTTTTACTCTATGATGAGTTTGAACAGGCAACGTGTAATATCCACAATTTTGGCCATTGAAGTGTTGAATTAATCCAGAAAACAGTTTTTTAGAACTGTCAAGTGGCATAGCCTCACCTGCCTCCCCTAACTGCATGTCACCAATAAAACCGTAGCAACAAAAACACAGAACTAAAAACCTGAATCAGAAATCTAAAAAAAAGTTAAGTCTGGTCCTCTGGATATTCAAAAAATAAATAAATAAACTGTAGAAACATTTAGTCTTCCATCTGAAAGACTTCTTCTGTCTTATAAATAGCACCTTCTCAAAGTGGATCAACAAATTTGCTGCTGACAGCCAAAACCAGCTGCTCACATGATCAAGGAGGACCATCAGCCTAACGATGGATCGTTAGCACCCTGATGGTTGTTTGCTCTTCACAAGGGGCTGAGTGATACTAGCAATAACAGCATTAACACGGAGGCCTCCACCTCTGAATCAAAAAACCACAAAGTAATCGAAATCCTACCTTTGGTCAAATCTTTACTAGAAAGACAAGTGTACTCCTGTGGCCATTATTACTATAATTTATGCCCACACATATTTCACTGCATTTACAATCCAAATCTGTGTATACAAACTCCACAGAGTCGACTGTGTTTATTCTTCAGGCAGTGACGTCTGCTGCTCCTCCTCAGTGCGTAAAGCTATCACTTAGTTTCAGGGCAGCCTGTCAGCAAAAATAATTGTCAATTAGGACCTAATTTAGTTCTCGTCATACTTGACTTGTGCCAACTGGTATTAAATCCGAGCACATCGGTTTAACAAGAGAACAAGAAAAAAACAGAATGCGAACATGTAATTCATGACGTGATGGTAAATACCAGCTTTAGGATGGATATGTTTGAGTTAATGATTCAGATCTATTTTAATTGAATAAAAAATATGTCCCTGTAGTTTACAGGGGAGGGAAATGCAGCTCAGTGGCCTCTAGATTTCCATTTCAGTAAGAAAACGACTTTACATGTCCTTTGCATAGCTCTACAGGTCCACGCCTCCTGCTACCTGTCACCCAGCAGAGTTTATTTGAAAGCCCACCTTCATGTGGAGTCTCTGACTCAAGCTCAGGGTTAAGCAGTAAAAGTGACTGTCAAAAGAAAATTTAAAAAAAAATCTGCCCATTTTTTTCTAGTGCAAAGTGCTTGACTGAACCTCCTGTTCCTCTCTCTCTCTCGTTCTCTCTCACTGATGATGATATTTGAATATCTGTAGGACAGAGCCAGAGTGGACATGCTGTGGAGTGGGTGGTGCGCCGTCTCGTGGAGAGCAGTCAGGAGGTTTTCCAGCTCTGGGATTTATGGCTCGCAGCTGTTGAGTGGCTGACAGACGTGTGAGGAGCTCGAGCCTCTTCAAGCTGCTGCAGATCTGCTCAGCCCACACTGAAAAAGGACTGCCGTGTCTCAACGGTGAGTTTTCATCCCACAGATACTCCTAATAATGTGCGTCTCCCACAGCCTCCTCTGAAGGGTTTGAGGCTTTTATAGTAGCAACCTTTAACCCAACAAACATGTTTGGGTTTATTTGAGCTCTTGTTCACCTTTTATGTTTTGTATTTTTATTATTTTTAATCTTGTGCTGGGATTACTTTCCGTTCCTCTCAGAGGTTGCTTGGGGTTTGGAAAGTATGCTCCTAGTCAGCCAGCTGTGAGCAGTTTCACCATACATGGCCGGCAGGACTAAAATAGAAAAATAACTATTAAAAAAAACAGCACACAAATGTCTTACTTTCTTTTTCTGAGCAGGAGTTTAGTATCTTATTGTTCATTAGTTAGAGCTAGATACAGCCTGAGTCCTGTTGTGTTTGCTGCTATTTTTAAATGTAGTGCTCAACGCTTGAGTTCTGTTTTTAGACGCTCAGTCAGAGACGTATGAGTGGCGTGGAGACATGAAGATGGACCATTATAAACACACAGACAGGAAACATCTTCCCAGCTTCCTTGAGTATTTCTCTGCAATCACCGTTCACCTAAATGAAGGTTGAAAACTCCAGATTGCTCAAAGTCTGGTCCTAACTCTCATCCGGGGATCAGAGACGGGGACATAGAGGACATGGTGGAAAGGGCAAGTTTGTTGAAATTGTAGTTTAGCAAATCAAAAAAAAAAAAAACCAACTAAAAGTTCTTGAAAGAACGTGTATTATCATGTCAGAGTTTCAAACTGAAATAATCAACGTCTTAAGCTGAGAAATAACAGTTGTAGCCATTTTGGTCAAACTTGGAAGATCGGTGTTCGTGAAATCTCAAAACATAGCACAAGAAAGTCACGCTCACAGTATACATGTATGTTGTGACTAGCTCTCAGCTCCTACATCAAGATTTAGCTGAGTATGTGTTAAACTGACTGAGCTAGAGCCTTGTTGTGTTGGTACAATTTGATTTGTACAGCTGCCTAATGTTCCACAGTTGCACATCCAGTTATTATCTGCTGATAATGTTAGTAAAAATCCATCCAGTAGTTTATGAGATATTTTTGCTAACAGACACACACTTGACCCCACGCACACACTGACACATGAAAATACAAAGTATATCCTGTGCTTTTGTCTTTTAGTGCTGAGCGATAAAGACCAGAGGACGTTAACAAAACCAGACGCATTAAAAAAACAAACCTGGTATGAAGCATTTCCACTTCGTTGTTAACCAACATGATACTTGTGCAGTGCTGCAGTTCTGGCACTGTTTATTTGCGTTGCTATGAACGGAGTGGTTTGTGGCTTAAAGACGAGTGGAAAGAATGAAACAGGAGCTGATGGGGGGACCTCCCTTTCTTTCTTTCTTTCTTTCTTTCTCCAGAGAGCTCCTAATATGTTCATTTAAAGTAATTAGACTTACCAGACCATACCATGCCATACCACTCCATAACATGCCATACCATACCATACCATACCATACCAGCTTTATTTATAGAGCACTTTAAACACCCACAGGACCAAAGTGCTGTACACATAATGCAACAATCATACAGTCAGATAATAATAAAAAATAAAAAATAAAAAATAAAAGTCAACATTTCAGATGGTGTCAAAGGTCAGGGAGAAGAGATGGGTTTTAAGAAGGGATTTAAAAACAGACAGGGAAGAGTCTAATGTTCAAGGGAAGGTCGTTCCACAGTTTATGAGCTTCCACAGCAAAAGCACGGTCTCCTCTGAGCTACTTTGTCCTCTGCACACTCAGGAGCAGCTGATCACATGACCTGAGGGATCAACAGGGTGTGTATGAATGTAGCATCTCAGACAGATAGGGCGGGGCAAGTCCATTAACAGCTTTAAAAGCAAATGAAATAATTTTAAAATGAATCCTAGAATGTGCCGGTGCAGGAAGGCTAAAACAGGCGAAATGTGGTCAAACTTTTGTGTGCCAGTTAAAAGCCGTGCAGCAGCGTTCTGTACCCTCTCAAGATGAGAGATGAATCACTGATTCTTGTACAGAGTGTGTTACAGTGATCCAGCCGAGTGCTCACAAATGCGTGGATTACTGTTTCGAAACTCCGCTCAGAAACAATTGGCTTTACTTTAGCCAGCTGCCTCAATTAAGAAAAACAACTAGATTTACAGGTAGCAACTGCTCTGGTGGGATTTTCTAATTTTAGTCCAGCATCGACTTTGACCCCTAGGTTTGTAGTTGGCCTGATGTACTGGACCAAGGAACCAACATCTACATTGGGAGTCTCAGTGGAGCTTCCAAAGACCATCACCTCAGTCTTTCCTCGTTAAACTTTTAAAAGGTTTTACAGCCATCCAGACTTTTACGTACATCCTCCAGACATGAAAACAGAGTGGCCAGAGAGTTACTGGTACATGTTTACAGCTAATTTATGGCCAATATAACGAACAAAGCAGGAGCTCTTTCTCTCACTTGTGTTGATCAGTGGTTGTTAATAGATGTGGTGTTGGGATACTGGAATCATTTAAAGAAGCAGATGTCTGCGGACCTCAATAGAGGACTTGTGCTTTCTGCTAAAACGCAGTAAGAATGTTAAGTTCTGAATAATCGAAGACATCCAAGGAAATTTGCTGAAGAAGCTGAGAGCTATTAAATTTAGATAAAGCAAAACATTAACTAAAAAAAGCAAAATGCTAGGTAAAAGTCTAAAGTAGCAACATTAGCAAAAAACAGTTAAATGCAGCTAAATGTAGTTGAACTTGACTAAATCTAGGAAAATGCAAAGTAAAAGTAGCAAATAGTTAACTAAAAGGTAGTTTAAAGAGGCATGGTGCTATTTTAGACAACTGTGGGAAAATACTAGCTAAAGTCTAAAAGTAACAAAATACTAGCTAAAAGGTCAAAAGGCAAAATGATAAGGAACAAAATGATAGCTAAAATATAAAAGGAGCAACACCCTTTCTATAAGTAGTTAAACCCTAAAAATGTTAGCTAAAAGTAGTGGAACATTATAAAAAGTGTCAAAGTGCAGTCTTAAAGCTACCTAAAGAAACAAAAGACTAGCTAGCACACCTCAAAGTAGCAAAATGCTAAAAGATAAGAGCAAAATACTGACTTCAGAGCAAATCTCTGAGGAAAAGTAGTGAAAGTAGCAAATTAAATTTAACAGTAACTAGACTAAAAGGGTTTTCTGCTTGAAAACAGGTGTGCATGAAATACGTGATGCCATGGCCTGAAGCCGTTTATGGACATGCCTCAGCAGAAGTATTTGAACAGCTGAACTTTAGGCTTGTAAGCATTTGAAACCTATATGCCTTCCCACAGAAGTTGCACAAGAAACAGGAGTCATAGCCATCATCTCCTGAACATCATGAACAATTAGATGCAGCTGCAGTTGAATGAAGTATGCAAAAGTAAAAATGGCAGAAGAAAAAAAATTTAATAAAGGTAATATTATTATACGTTTCAAGAAAATGTAAAGTAAAATGTGTTGTCATCATTGTACGTTCCCAGACAATGATGAAATTGGTTCTCTGCATTTAACTCATCGCACCTGGGACACACCCAGGTGGAGCAGTGGGCAGCTATGTCAGAGTCAGAGAGTCAGAGTCAGAGATTCTTTATTGTCATTCGCACCACATGTGGTACATGTGGTGGAACGAGATTATGTGCACAGGGTCCCATTTACATCCAACAATAAAATGTAAACGAAAAACAGTAATAATATCTAACACATGAACTAAAAAAAACATCAACTAAACATACACTAAGCACTAATAGCATAAAACACCATGTTGAACAGCAGCACGAACATGAGTCTGTGTGAGCAGATGAGCATGAATGAACACAACATGAAACAGATCAGCAGCAACATGAAACAGATCAGCAGCAACATGATGTGATTTTTTTCACTGTGATTATTCTGGTTAGAGATTCATGAGTCTAACAGCTTCAGGGTAGAAGCTGTTCCTCAGTCTAGTGGTTCTACAC
>JAVCKU010000042.1:33374224-33385655 GCA_032273985.1 Hypsolebias coamazonicus | reverse complement strand
GACTGTAACATACACTCTTCTGACTGTAATGTACACTCATCAGACTGTAACATACACTCTTCTGACTGTAATGTACACTCATCGGACTGTAACATACACTCGTCTGACTATAACATACACTCCTCTGACAGTAACATACACTCGTCTGACTGTAACGTACAATCCTCTGACAGTAACATACACTCCTCTAACTGTAACATACACTCCTCTGACAGTAACATACACTCTTCTGACTGTAACATACACTCCTCTGGCAGTAACACACACTCATCTGACAGTAACATACACTCGTCTGACTGTAACATACAATCCTCTGACAGTAACATACACTCTGACAGTAACATACACTTGTCTGACTGTAACATACACTCTGACTGTAACATACACTCCTCTGACTGTAACATACACTCTTCTGACTGTAATGTACACTCATCAGACTGTAACATACACTCTTCTGACTGTAATGTACAATCATCGGACTGTAACATACACTCGTCTGACTGTAACATACAATCTACTGACTGTAACATACACTCTTCTGACTGTAACATACACTCCTCTGACTGTAACATCCAATCCTCTGACAGTAACATACACTCTGACTGTAACAAACAATCCTCTGACTGTAACATACAATCCTCTGACAATAACATACACTTTGACAATAACATACACTCTGACATTAACATACAATCCTCTGACTGTAACATACACTGTAACATACAATCCTATAACAGTAACATACACTCCTCTGACAGTAACACATACACTGATAGTAACATACACACTGACAGTAACATACACTCTGACCATAACATACACTCTGACTGTAACATACACTCTGGCAGTAACATACACTCTGGCAGTAACATACACTGGAATAGTAACACACACTCGTCCAAAGGTAGCACACCCTCCTCCTCCAGTGTGGAAGTCAGCTCGAGCACTCTGGGTTGCTCCAGACTCCTTGAGGAGAACTTCAACCCAGTATCCTGCAGAGGCCTCCTCCTCACTCCTGCCTCATCCTCTGATCCTCCTGAAGCTGAGGAGAAAGCTGAAGGTAAAGATTTAGACAGGAGTCTGAACTTGAAGACTGAACCTGCTGTCTGCCATCAGCAGGACAGGGGTGGAGGGGACAAGGAGGTGGGAGAGGAGGTGCAGAGGGAACAGAGTATGGAGCAGATGAAGGTCAAACAGGATGTGGAGTCACTTTGTAAGGAAGAGGAGGTGGTAGAAGTGAAACAACAGCAACGATTACAGGAGACAAAGTGCAGGAGCAAAGAGGAGGTGGAGGAAAGTGAAAAGATGGAGGGAATGGAAGAAGTGAGCCAGAAGATGGAGGTGGGGGAGGTGAAGGTATTGGCACAGCAGGATCAAAAGGAGGAACAGGAGGAAGTGCTTAAAGAGATCAAGAAGGAAGCTGAGAAAATAAAAGGATGTGCAGAAGCATACACGGATAAAGTCTCTTTCTTAAAAAAAGAACAGAAACCACACCATGGAGACCCTTATTGTGAAATTATCAAACAAGAAACACATCTTGGACTCCATTATTGTGAAAACGTTTCACTGTTGTCACATCCTGAGGATTCTTTTTGTGTAAATGACAAGCTGCTATCATATTCAACGGACAACTCTTATTGTGGAAGTATCAAACAAAAATCAAAATTTAAAGACTCTTATTGTGAAAATTACTCAATGAATTCACATTCTGAGGATTCCTGTTGTGATAATAAATCACAAAAATCTCAACTGAGGGCTTCCTATTATGAAAATGTCAAACAATTAACACATCCTGAGAACTCTTATTTTGAAGATGTAGCACTGCTATCACTTTTGGAGAAGTCTTATTGTGTAACTATCTGCCAGGAAACACATTCTGAAGACACTTATTCTGAAAATGTGACTCAAAAACCACATCCTAAAGAAATCGGTCAACATTTTCTAAAAGAAACATGTTCTGAGGACTTTTATTCTGAAAGTAAATCACAGCCACAGGATTTTTTTTGTGAAACTATCAAGCAAAACATTTTTTTGTGTGGAAACAACAAATTGCAATCACATTCTGCGTCACATTGTGAAATAACACAAAAAATACCTCTCAAAGATTTATGTTGCGTAAACATTTTGCAGAAAACACAAACTGACTTTTCTGTAGAGATTGAAGGACAGCAGTCTCACATTGAGAAGCCTTCTTCTGAAATCCCACAACAAGCACCCTGGGAAAACTCTTATTGTGAAACCTTCACCCTTTGGAATGCCTTCAACTTTTATTCTGAAGAGCCAACACAAACACAACCTGAGGACTCTTATGCTGAAAACACAACACAAACACAACCTAAAGACTCTTATTCTAAAGACACTAAACAATCCCAACCTGAAGACTCTTGTTCTGAAAGCACTGAACAAGCACAAGCTGAGGACTCTTATTCTGAAAACAGAATGCAGACCCAACTTGAGAACTTTTATTCTGAAAATACAATACAAACACAACCCGAGGACTCTTATTCTGAAAGCACAACACCAACACTACTTGAAGACTCTTATTCTAAAAACAAAATACAAACACAACCAGAGGACTCTTATTCTGAAAATGCAATACAAAAACAGACTGAAGACTCTAAACGAGCACAATCTGAGGACTCTTGTTCTGAAAGCTCAGAAGAAATACAACCTGAGGACTCTTGTTCTGAAAGCTCAGAAGAAACACAACCTGAAGACTCTTATTCTGAAAGCTCAGAAGAAACTCAGCCTGAGGACTCTTGTTCTGAAAGCTCAGAAGAAACACAACCTGGGAAGTCTTATTCTGAAAACTCAGAAGAAGCGCAACCCGAAGGCTCTTATTCTGAAAGCACAGCCCAAACTCACCCTAAAGACTCTTATTCTAAAATCACAATACAAACACAACCTGACTACTCATATTCTGAAGGCGCCAAACACACACAACCTGAGGATTCTTATTCTGAAAACACAGAACAAACACAGCCTGGAGACTCTTATTCTGAAAGCACCAAACAAAAACAGCTTGAAGAATCTTATTCTGAAGGCACTAAACAAAAACAACCTGAGGACTCTTATTCTGAAAGCACTGAACAAATACAAGTTGAGTACTTTTGTTCGGAAAGGGCAATTAAAACACAAGCTGAGGACCATTATTTTAAACGCACAGAACAACCATCACCCAAAAACTCTTATTCTGAAAACACAACACAAACTGAGGACTCTTATTCTGAAAACACAACGCAAACACAAGCTGAGTATTTATATTCTGAAAGCGCAATAAAAACAAGAGCTGAAGACTCTTGCTTTCAAAGCACAGAACAAACACAACCTGAGGACCTTTATTATGAAAGCTCAATACAAGCTGAGGACTTTTATTCTGAAACCACATTACAAAAACAACCTAAAGACTCTTATTCTGAAAGCACTAAACAACAACAATCTGAGGACTCTTATTCCGAAAACATAGCTCAAACTGAACTTGAAGACTTTGATCCTGAAGGCGCTAAACAAAAACATCCTAAGGACTCCTATTCGGAAACTAAGACATTACAAACTCAGGCTGAAGTTCTTAAGTGTGACAGAGGACAACTTAATGAAGAGATACACAGGGAGGAAGGTGAGGAACACAGCTGTGAGTCTGGTGGACAAAGATCTGCAGTTCATCAAACCAACGGTACGCACTCTGTTTCCTCCCTTTCACCTCAACATCTACGTCCCTCCGATCTTACTCACTACCATTTCATCTGACTCACTGCATCATTATTCCCCAACTTCAGCCTTTTTGTCGGATTTTATTGCATCAGTCCTCACCTGCTCCTGTGATTTTACTGCATCAATCTTCATCTCTGATTTCACTGGACCAGTCCTAACCTCCTCCTCCTCCTGCGATTTCACTGCATCAGTCCTCACTCTGATTTCACTGCATCAGTCCTCAACTCCTTTTAATTGTCCTTCTCACTTCCTTGTTTAATGAATTGCTGCATTCATTTTTCTTACCTCCTTCTTCAGCTGTCATCCTTAATTCCACTCTTTTTAATCACTTAATTATCCCTTCTTTCTTCCATGTTTAATGATTTACTGCATCAGCCTCTCTACCTCCAATTCACTGCATGAGTCCTTCTCTCTACAGATTCATTGCATCAGTCCGTTTTTACCTTTGATTCACTGCATGTCATTTTTAAGATTCACTGAATCAGTCCTCAACTCTAATTTATTGTATTAGTCCCTTCAATTTCTCTGATTCACAGCATCAGTCCTTTTTACTTCTGATTCACTGTATCGCTCCTTTTTTTTTTTTTTACGTCTGATTCATTGCATGTCATCTTTACTTCTAATTCACTCCATCAGTCCTCTTTAGCTCTGATTCAAATAATCAGTTCCCAGCTCTAATTTACTGTATTAGCCCCTTCATTTTGCTCTGATTCACAGCATCAGTCCTTCTGCATCTGTCCCTCTTAACTTCAATTAACTACATCTAATCTCTGATTCACTGAATCAGTCCTTCTGCATCAGTCCCTCTTACTTTTGGTTCACTGCATCCATCCTCTGATCCACTGCATTAGTCAATTTGCATCAGTTTCTTACTTTGATTCACTACATCTAACCTTTGATTCACTGAATCAGTCCTTCTGCATCAGTACCTCTTACTTTCAATTCACTGCATCCATCATCTGATTCACTGCATTAGTCAATTTGCATCAGTCTCTTACTTTTGAGTCACTACATCTAACCTTTGATTCACTACAACAATCCCTCTTACTTTCAGTTCACTACATCTAACCTCTGACTAACTATAAGTCCCTCTTACTTTCAGTTCACTGCATCCAACCTTTGATTCACTGCATCAGTCCGTCTTACATTCAGTTAATTACATCTAACCTCTGATTCACTGCATCAGTCCCTCTTTTTGTTTCACTGCATCAAACCTCTGATTCACTGCGTAAGTCCTTCTGCATCAGTCCCTCTTACTTTCAAGTCACTGCATCCAACCTCTGATTCACTGCACCAGTCCCTCTTGTTTCACTGCATCAAACCTCTAATTCACTGCATAAGTCCTTCTGCATCAGTCCCTCTTACTTTCAATTCACTGCATCCAACCTCTGATTCACTGCATCAGTCCATCTTACATTCAGTTCACTGCATCCAACATCTCATTCACTGCGTCAGTCCCTCTTTTGTTTCACTGCATCAAACCTCTGATTCACTGCATAAGTCCTTCTGCATCAGTCCCTCTTACTTTCAATTCACTGCATCCAACCTCTGATTCACTGCATCCGTCCCCCTTACATTCAGTTCACTACATCTAACCTCTGACTCACTGTAAGTCCCTCTTACTTTCAATTCACTGCATCCAACATTTGACTCACTGCATCAATCCGTCTTACATTCAATTCATTACATCTAACCTCTGATTCACTGCATCAGTTCCTCTTACATTCAGTTCACTACATCTAACATCTGATTCACTACATCAGTCCCTCTTACTTTCGATTCATTGCATCCAATCTCTGATTCACTGCATTAGTCCTTTTGCATCAGTCTCTTACTTTTGATTCATTACATCTAAACTTTGATTTACTACAACAGTCCCTCTTACTTTCAGTTCACTACATCTAACCTCTGACTCACTGTAAGTCCCTTACTGTCAGTTCACTGCATCCAAACTTTGATTCACTGCATTAGTCCGTCTTACATTGAATTCATTAAATATAACCTCTGATTCACTGTAAGTCCCTCTTACTTTCAATTCATTGCATCCAACCTTAAATTCACTGCATCAGTCCCTTTTACTTTCAGTTCACTGTATCTAACCTCTGATTCACTGCATCAGTCTTTCTGCATCAGTCTGTCTTTCTTTTAATCCACTACATCTAACCTCTGATTCACTGCATCAGTTCCTATTACTTTCAGTTCACTGCATCTAACCTCTAGTTCACTCCATCAGTCCTTCTGCATCAGTCCCTCTTACTTTCAATTCACTGCATCAGTTCCTGTTACTTTCAGTTCACTGCATCTAACCTCTAGTTCACTGCATCAGTCCTTCTGCATCAGTCCCTCTTACTTTCGATTTACTGCATCCAACCTTTGATTCACTGCATCAGTCCCTATTGCTTTTGATTCACTTCATCTAAAGTTTGATTCACTGCATCAGTTCCTCTTACTTTCAATTCACTGCATCTGTCCTTCTGCCTCAGTCCCTCTTACCTTCGATTCACTTGATTCATTCGATTATGTGTATGACACTAACTACACTACACTACATCATAATTCACTTCATCTCAACGTTACTCACTACCTGTGCAATAACTTGTCACACAACCTGTGTAGTTTGTTAATGTGCATTATACAGTATATCATGTGCATTTAACCTCCTAAGACCAGAACTCTTGCATATGTGGATGCCAGGTCCTAGGAGGCTAAGCTTATATTGCTACCAATGAAATACAGTACTTAGTCATATGAATTAATTCTACTTGCACCGTTATATTCTACCATGTTGTTGTTTACAATATTTCTTTTGGGCCTTGTAAATATTGTCTTTTTCACTTTTTGATGCTTTATTTCGTACCCTTATTGCATGCTTTAGTATTCCTTTTTAGTTTGCTTTTTTGTTTTTGTTCTTAACGAGTCAAATTGGTTGTTCTCATCCTGAACATTTCATTAAACTGTTCTGTTTTAACCTGCACATGAAAAATAACATAACATATAACACTACATCTAACCTCTGAGTCACTGCATCAGTCCCTCTTAATTTCAGTTCACTGCATCCATCCTCTGATTCACTGAATCAGTCTATTACGTTGGATTCACTACATCTAACCTCTGAGTCACTGCATCAGTCTCTCTTACTTTCAGTTCACTGCATCCATCCTCTGTTTCACTGAATCAGTCTATTACTTTGGATTCACTACATCTAACCTCTGATTTACTGCATCAGTCCCTCTTACTTTTAATTCGCTGCATCCAACCTCTGATTCACTGCATTAGTCTTTTTGCATCAGTCTCTTACTTTTAATTCACTGCATCCAACCTCTTAATTCACTGCATCTGTCCCTCTGACAAATAGCATAAAATCTGATTGGAGCATTAAGACCTACAGTGTTGATGTAGAGTTAGACATGAATTTCTGAATGATGGTACTGTTCATATGTTCATCACAGTGCTGAAGCGTCACACAGCTTGGGTTTATGAATAAACTAATCTGAGCTCAGGTTCAAAAAACACAAAAAACATTTGACTTAAAAACAAGTGTTTTTAAGTCAAAAACAAGTGTTTTTAAGTCAAATGGCTGATGAGCATCAGAATTCATACAGTAAGTTGTATTTATGGTGATCAAATCATCAAGGTCTGTGTGTGTATGTGTTCTCTCCACAGTTTACAGTCATGAGTCTCCTCCTGTTCAATCAAAGGTTGATAGGTCTGCTGGTACCAGTCCAATAGAATCAGAACAACCACCAGCTGCACCAGCAGTCCATTTCCAGTCCTACCACTCCTGTCAGCCTAGCTTCTACAGTCAGCTGCTGAGATCTGGAGCTGTGTGTCTACCTGGTAGGAAAACAGAGAGACAGCATATCGTCCTTCTGCACACAACATGCAAACACAGCACAGGGTTTCTGCAGGGTCCTAAAAATACACAAAAGTCCTAAACTTGTCCAGATCTTCCATTTTAGATTCCTAAGGAACATTGAATTACATTTCAGATGTGTATTCTGATTCAATCCTTGTTTCTTCCAATTTGTTTCTGCCATCGTTTTTCTTTTTTAAATGTGCTGTGGGCTTTCATTGTTTCTTTATTTTGTTGTTTCTGTCTAAGGATTTCAGCCACCACAACAGAAGTAAAGCTCCCATCATGGAGTGACCCTGTCAGAAGCAGTTTATTTACACAAGCTTCCCTGGGATAAAATATAATTGTTTTAGATTATATTTAAATAAAAAGCTATCAAATGTATTACTTTAAAATTTATTTTACATCGAATCATTACTTTATGTAATTTGAACTGTAATGCTTTATTTTCTCCCAAGGGTCTTAAAAACTCTTAATATAACTTACTTTTAAACCTGCAGAAACTGCTGATCCAACACTAATGTTACTTCCTGTGTGAAGTTTGGTTCACTTGTTTTCATTAATATTTCAATTCATCCAGAAAAAAATACCTGAAAGGAAACTTGATATGTAAAAGTTTTTTTTACATTTTTGACGTTGGGAAAGACATCAGCTTCTGAGATTCTCCCAGAGAAGTTAAACAGAGTTTGAGATAAACACTCAGACTTTTCAGTCTTAAATATTTATTGCCTTTCTCAGTGGCATAACATAAATCGAAAGTTACATATGTAACTAAGGTTCTATGAATGCCGGATGACCGCCAGAGGACGGTGCTGAAAGCACTGAATGTTCCCTTTGTGCATGCGCTGTTCTGAGTAATGATATCAACGACGTCACACATGTGACCGGATGAGCAATCAGAGCCTAGCGTCATCCGCGACTCTGCTCCAACAGAATCTTCTCGTGGAACGCAAGGATTCTGAGTGACAGAAAAGCTCTGGTGGTCATCTGGGATTCATAGAACCATAGTTACATATGTAACTTTTGTTCTATTTCATCCCTCCTGACCGCCAGAGGGCGGTGCTGAAAGCACTGAATGACGAATACCGACAATGTCACGAGGAATCCTGAGCACCTACCTCACTAAGGGGGCCCAGAGGACCCTTGCAGAATGACCTGGTCTAGCGGATGAGGGGTGGCCACGTTAACCCGGTAGAATCTGGTGAACATGCTTGGGGAAGCCCATGATGCGGCAGCACATATTGCTTCCAGCGGAACCCCTCTCCGGGCAGCCCAGGAAGCGGACACACTCCTGGTAGAATGAGCCTCCACGCCGACCGGTAGGAGGCCATGCCCTGCTGCATAGGCATGGCAGATGACATCCATGATCCACTGGGAGAGGCGCTACTTGGAAAGAGGATAGCCCAACCTAGGGCCTCCGTAACACACAAACATCTGGTCTGAATGTCATATAACGGCAGTAGCTGCAACATATGCCTCCAATGTTCTCACTGGGCACAATAGTTCAGACCCTTCGCCAGACGTAGGCTGAAAACGCTCCAGCCTTAACAGTTGGTTACAGTAAGAGCGAGATAACACATTTGGCACAAATGCAGTGTTCGGCCACAAGGTAACATCAGAGCCCTCAGGGCCCCACCTGAGACACAAGGGGCTGACTGAGAGAGCATGCAACTCGCCGACCCTCTTTGCTGAGGCAACAGACAGTAAAAAAGCTGTCTTGCCTGAAAGTAACTTGAGGTCCACCTGCGTCAGAGGCTTGAACAGAGGGCGGCACAGAGCATTGAGAACCAAGGGCAGGTCCCAACTTGGTGCTCGTGTAGTTGTCGGCGGGTGCAACCTACGGGCACCACGCAGAAAGCGAGAGACTAGATTATGGCTTCCCACCATATGGCCATTGATGCCAGTGTGGTTTGATGATATTGCCGCCACATAGACCTTAAGTGTCGAGGGAGAGCAACCCTTACCAAGGAGAGACTGGAGAAACTCCAGAGTGGTGGGTACTGTACAGGAGACTGGATCCTCATTGTGATCAGAACACCATTGGGAAAACAGACACCACCTGTTTAAGTACTGCTGACGAGTAGAGGGTGCTCTGGCGCCCAAGATGGTGCAGCCGACGGGGCTCAAAACTCCAGTCAGCTGCTGCCCTGGCCTTGCAATGGACATACACACAGCTGAAGACATTGAGGATTGGGTGCCATAGCAATCCCCCCAGCTGAGACAGCAAGTCCCTCCTGGTTGGAAGACGCCATGGGACGTCCTGGCATAGACGCCGTAGCAGTGGAAACCATGGTCGTGCTGGTGAGAATGGGGCCACCAGTAGCATTCTGTGACCCTCCACTAGGACTCTGTGAAGGGTTGGCCAAATCAGAGAAAGGGGTGGGAAGGCATATAGAAGGACCCTTGGCCAAGGGTGAGCCAGCGCATCCTGGCCTAGCGCACCAGACACCCCTGTAAGGGAGTACCATAGGGGACACTGGGTTGACTCCTCTGTTGCAAACAGGTCCTCCTCCGCTTGACCAAAATGGTCCCAAATCATCTACACTATGTCGCTGTGGAGGGACCACTCTCCCAGAGCAGAACCCTGGTGGGAGAGAAAATCTGCAACCTGATTGTGTCGTCCTGGTAAGTATGTCAGAGTGGACAGACGAGGGGAGGCCCATTCCAGGAGCACTCTGGACATTCTAAGAAGCTGTGCTGACCTGATGCCCCCTTGGTGGTTGATGTGGTAGACAGCAGAGGTGTTGTCTGACCGAATGAGGACATGCCTCCCTTCCAGGTGGGGCAGGAAGTGCCTGAGTGCCAAATGTACCACACGCGGCTCCAGCAAATTTATATGCCTAGAGCGGTCTCTTTGACCCCAACGGCCCTGGACCACTCTGTGTTGCCACACAGCTCCCCATCCTGTGGAGCTGGCATCTGTCGTGACCACTTCCGTGCGACACACTACCACCCCAATGGGGACACCCCTGGACAAATAATCTTCGTCCCTCCATAGAGTCAGGGCATGAAGACATGGCCACATCACTGTGAGCTTGCGATGTCTGTGTAGCCTGGCATCCAGGCGAAAACTGTTGAGCCACCTCTGCAAGGTGAGAAGAGACAGCAGGCCTAAGGGTTCCACCTGCGTGACTGAGGTCAGTTTGCCTAGTAGTTGTAAGAAGCAACGAAGGGGAACTGCCTGCTCAGCCTGAACCGACTGATCAATTGGAGTATGTTGCCCACCCTTTGAACGGACAGGCAAGCTCTCATAGAGGGTAAATCCAGGACCACTCCAAGAAAGGTGATCATCTGTGAAGGAAGCAGGCAACTCTTCTCCAGGTTGACGTTGAGGCCCAACTGGGACACGTGAGCGAGCAGGCAATTCATGTCGTGAAAGGCACGTTCCCAAGACAGGGTGCAAAGAAGCCAATCGTCTAGGTATGGCAGAACCTTTACCCTATAGGCCCGCAGGGGAGAGAGGGCTGCCTTCACACACCGAGTGAACACCCTCGGGGAAAGTGAGAGTCCAAATGGGAGCACACGAAACTGCCAGTGGCAACTTTGATAGGCAAACCTGAGAAAGCGGTGATGTTCTGCTGCAATGAGCACATGAAAATAAGCGTCCTTCAAACCTATCAAAGTGAACCACTCTCCTTTCCTGACAGCCTGAAGGACCTCTGCTGTCATAAGCATGTGGAAGGATAGCACCCTTAGGCAATGTTCCCTCTAAGCTGCGCGCATGCGCAATCGCGCACTGCCTGCACATTCTCAGCGCACAAGAAAATCTACGCAGCGCAGAAGATCCAGAGTAAATTATTGAGCTCAGACATCAGTTTTTACTATGGACCAATGAGAACGATCTAAAGCAGTGAGTGACAGGTGTCC
>JAVCKU010000042.1:33177040-33188713 GCA_032273985.1 Hypsolebias coamazonicus | reverse complement strand
TGTGTGTGTGTGTGTGTGTGTGTGTGTGTGTGTGTGTGTGTGGTGGTGGTGGTGGTGGTGGTGGTGGTGGGGGGTCACAGTGTGTGCCAACATGTTCATGTTTCCCCTCAGAACTCTCAGTCACTGTTTGATGACACGTCACTGTCATGGCTTATCCTGAAGCCTCTACATGACGAGCTGCAGCAAAGTCATTGTGATTAATTGCAGCCAGCTCAGAGCGAGCAGCCGACATTCAGCTGATAGTTGAATCTTCAGCTTCACTATGCTGAAACTGAACTCGCAGCATGCCGTATGGGTCCAACCAGTTCCTGTCTGTTTGTCTCCTGGTGGACCAGAAACTGTCTTGTGTGGACCGGACCAGCCTTCACAAACACTCTCCTGAGGTCGGTGCAGAGTTTCTGTCAGCTGATGCCTGCAGGTGTTCATGAGACTCCATCATCCATGAAGTGAAGCACTTCCTGAAGGTGAGGTCAGAGCACTCTGACCTCTGACCCCTGGGTTTATGCGTAGACGTTAATCTCAGGTTCACAAAGAACTTCAGATCCATGACCAGCTTAAGGACTTGAGACAGACTGGGTTTACATCTGGGTCAGATTATAAACCGGACCTGGGATCAGATCTGCACTCGAACCTGGACTGAAATCTGAACTTGGACTTGCGATCAGATGGATTCGGACCTGATCACGGATTTGGAGTTTTCTTCTGGCCCAGCTGTGGTCCCACTCAGGTCTGAAGGGTCCTGGACTTGTCTGGGGTCCAGTCAGTCAGCTCCGGTTCAGTTCGATGAGTTTAAAGATGTGCAGGACAGAGCGTCGGCTGTTGTTTCGGCTGTTTTCAGATAGACTTGGCTGTGTGGTTGCCATGGAAACATGGAGACAGACTGAGCTTGTTCTGGTTCTGATGTGTAGAAACTGATCAAAGTTCTAAAGCGTTCAGAGGATGAGCCACCCCCAGCATGGTCCGAGTCCAGTCTCCGACCTGAGCCATGTCAGGGTCTCCCTCTGAGACGGGTTCTACAGAAACCAGAACAGATTTTATTCCAGAACCACCTGAAATATAGAGCGACCCAGTTCAGACTGGAAGACAAAAGTCAGCAGAGTGTTTATCTTTATTCATGAAAACACAACATTTACAGGGGAGAGCAGCGGTTAGAGTGGTCGCCTCGCAGCCAGCAGGTCGCAGGTTCGCCTCCCATCTACTCTCTGGGTACTCCAGCTTCCACCCACAAACCAAAAATGTGCTCATTAAATTGTCCCGAGGTGTAGACGGTTGTCTCTCTGTGGACTGGACATGTGTCCTGGGAGTCCCCGTGTCCTGGACATGCGGCTCGCTGCAGGTTAAATTTAAAGATACATTTATTGATGTGTAATTTGAAACATTTTCATTGTTGTTTTTTCTGTAATTAAACATAATTTAACAAATGATGAATTATAAAATGATTAATTATATTTAAATTGTAATAAATCATGTCCGTGTAAAAATAAATTCAGACACTTTGTTTTCAGAAGCAACGCTGTAATTATTTTAAATAATTTAATGCTCAAAATTGGATTGGATTGGATTATCAAACATCTTCAAATTATTATCACAATTGTTTTAAAACTAAAATGTGACGAAACATGAACAAAATGATCAAACTGAGGAGAAATCTGAAGAAATGAGATTAAACTCTAAAATCTTTATTTGACTTTGATTATTTAAAATTACTGAATTGTTTTTAATAGTTTAATTTTATTAAAAAAAAACAGGAAATAATTTAAAATTATTGTTAATTTTTCGTGCCTCTTTGTGGTAATAAATAAATAAAACCAACATTTATATAAAACAACATTTAAACAAAATTATAAAAACAAACTGAAATAAAATCTCCAATTCTTTGAGAAAAAATGTTTTTAAATAATTTATGCTGCAAATTTCATCATTTACACAAAATCAAATACATCAAATAAATTCTGGTCAGGTGAATTATTAAAATTATTTGATTTAAACATTTAAACAAAACAAATAGAAATAAACCGTTTGAGTTTTCAGCTGTGACCGAATTTAGACATTTTAGATTTTTTTAACATTGTTGGACCTTTAACAATTTTTTAAAATAAATATTAAATGGATTTCAGCAGAAGCGCATGATTTGTAAAGAATTGTTACAAATTAAAAGCCGACTCATGTTTTTCTCTCTTTTCTCACGAGGCTTTAATTGACGAGCAGAAAACAACACAGAGGATCAAAGACCTGCTCCAGGTCCAGGCTCTGGTCCTGTCCAGCACCGGACCCGGTGCCGGTCCCGGCAGCATGCAGCAACAGAACCAGAACCAGCAGCGAGTTTCATCACAACATTTAGACTGAGATGATTTTTACAAAGTGCAGAATTAGCTTCATTCATGTCGGTCTCTTTGATCTAAAACAGCACGAGACGGAACATCAAACACCAAACATCAAACAGAAACTTGTGTTTTACCGCCTTTTTCTTTGTACTTTGTACCGAAACACAAACACGTCATCACGGCGTGATCCTCGGAACAAGTCCGAAAGTCTTGGACCTTAGCCGAGCCGGTCCGACAGTACCGGGTCCACAGATCTGTCCTAAAGTCCTGGGTCCACCGAGGTCAGAGGTCAGTGCACCGTCACTGCGGACCGCAGAGCCGCGGGAGGGGGGGCGGCCGGGCTGCTCCGGCCGGTCTGCGGGGAGGGGGGGCTCAGGGACCGGGGCGAGTTGGCCAGGAATGCCGGGATGTGGGCCGGCAGCCCCGGCAGACCGGGCGGGGGTTTGATGGGGACCGGGTGACAGATGGATTTGAGCGGCACGCCGTAGGCCGAGTAGTCCCCAGGGGGGGGCACGGAGAGGGGGGCCGCAGACTCCATCACCCCCGAGCCGTACATGTGGGTCCAGGCCGGGCTCAGCTGGGGGTGCAGCGGGTACCCGGCGCTGGGGAAGGCAGCCAGCCCCCCCGGGATCCGGTACTCTCTGGAGATGATGTTCTCAATGGTGAAGGGGGGTTTGAATCCGGAGCTCAAGGTGGACCCGGTCGGGACCGGGACCTGGACCTGCAGCGCGCTCAGCCGCAGCTTGGCCTGCTGCTGCAGGTAGTGGCCCTGCAGGGGGTCCGCCCCGGGGCCGCCCAGAGGGTCCGACACCTGCACCCCGCACACCTTGAAGCGCTTCCGGCGCCGCAGGAAACTTCCGTTCTCGAACATGTCCCCGCAGTTCGGGTGCAGGGCCCAGAAGCTGCCCTTGCCGGGCTGGTCCGGCCTGCGCGGGATCTTGATGAAGCAGTCGTTGAAGGACAGGTTGTGTCTCAGGGAGTTCTGCCAGCGCTGCGTGTGGTCCCGGTAGTAGGGGAACCGGTCCATGATGAACCTGTAGATGTCACTGAGCGGCAGCATCTTGTCCGGGCAGCTCTGGATCGCCATGGCCGTCAGGGAGATGTACGAGTACGGAGGCTTCTGCTCGCTGTACGTGTTCCTGCCGGGCCGGGGCATGCTGCTGCCGGACCCGGACCCTGACCAGGACCAGGACCAGGACCAGGTCCGCTGCGGTCTCCGCTCCTCAGTGCGTCTTCACGCGCCGCTTGGAGACGTGACGCGCTCCGCGACGCATCGTTGTCCCGGTCTGAGGGGGAACTGGACTCTGACTTTAAGTTCAGGAAAAGTTGAATAAAACTTCGTGTCCTCCTCCCAGGGTCTGTTCCGGTCTGTCCCTGCCGTTTCCGAGCCGTTGTGCCTCCTGTCTGCTCCGCTCTGAGTCCGCAGGAGCGCCTTTAATGGGACGCTGCTCCGCGTCACGTGACCACAGAGCTGCGGCTGAGCGCGCTCGCGTTGGCGCTTCTGTAGCGTAGCGCGCTCTCATGGACGCGCTGAACCAACTGACGGGAGGAGAGGCCTGCGATGTGTGTGTGTGTGTGTGTGTGTGTGTGTGTGTGTGTGTGTGTGTGTGTGTGTGTGTGTGTGTGTGTGTGTGTGTGTGCGTGCGTGCGTGCGCGCGCGCGCGCGCGTGTTCTGATGATGAAGCTGGGTTTTCAGCGGAAGGTCCTGCAGGACCAGAGTCCAGCTCCAGCCTGACGCGGTCCCGCGGGGCCTGGGCTGCTCCAGAGTCCAGAGTCCGGAGCAGACGAGGTTCATTTTCAGAGGATTACTTTCGGAACAGATGAAGGTGAAATTAATGTTTCAGAAGAAATAACTTTTTTTTTTTTTTTTTTAAATTCAGTCTCAGATTCGAAACATTTATTAGATCTTAAAATAAATGAATTAATTTCACTTTATTCCGGTTGTAAATTAAATATTTTATCTATTATTTTCCTGAATATAATTACAAATAGAATATATTTAAATTATTAATAATAATAATAATAATAATAATAATAATAATAATAATAAACAGATAAAATTATTATTTCATGTGAAAAAACAATATGGACTGAATTAATGAAATGACTTTATTAAATAAATAATAACTGATGTGAATAAACTGTACTGTATTTGATTTGATAAAGTTATTAAATGAAAAGGTTTATTTAAAATGTAAACGTGTTTCTAATCTAACAGTCATCAGCTGGAGTCTTGCTGGAGCTGAATCTAATAAATGTGTTTTTTCGTTCTGTCTCATTTCTCATCCTGATGAGGAGCTGAGGGAGGATTAAAGAAGAGCTCTGACCTTTGACCCCCTGAGAGGCGCGAGATTCCGAGCTTCAGGAATTTATTCTGTTGTTTTGATTTACAGCTGAATGTTCTGATCTACTACTTTTTATTTTATTTTAAAACAAATTCAAAGACAAATTAAATCCTAGAAAACATTTTATAGTGATTTTCGTTTGATTTAATTAAAACAATGTTGTAAATGTTATTTAAAAATGTTAAATGTATTTCTTGTTTATCTGTGAGAATGTTTAATAAACAAAAACAAATGTCATTCTTTCGTTTTTCTTTCAGTTTTAATTTATATTAAATAAAAATGAAATTACAAAACAGTTATTTTTTCAAGATTTTAAAAATAATTTATATGTTAATTTTTGTAAAACAATCTTTGTCAGCAATTAATAAAAAATAATCCTAATTAATCAATAGAAAAACAAGTCAACATCTGATGTGTTTGTGTCGAAACTAACAAACAAGTGACGTGTTTTCAAACAAATGAAAGCATTTCTTCTGAGCGAAAGCAGACAGTTTAAAGCTCTCTGATTGGTTGCTGAACAACCAATCAGAGAGCTACATTTTTATAAACAATCATTAAAAACGAAAACGTTGTTTTGTGCTGGAAACTCTTCATGGTGGGTTTATACTCCACTACACAGCTTTACAAAGCCTGATTCTGGATAATTAAAAAAAAATTTTTTTTTTTAATCCATTGCCTTCAGATAACTGTCACTGCTGCAGTTAGATACACTGAATCTACAGAAAACCAAATGGCACATCATCAAGATGACAGAAACATGGTTCACAACATGACTGAAGACACAGAGTTTATTAAAAAAGTACATTATGCTGTGAAGAATATTGTTTCTAAATTCAATAGTCAAAGATCAGAGCCTGAGGTCAGCCGTTGGGGTTTTAAAATGTTTGCTCTCCTTTAAGCATCAGAACTGCTGACAGACCATAATATGCCGTGCAGATTATGTTTAACTATCCGCTCCTTGATTAGATGTAAATATTTATTATCAAAACTTTGTCATTAAAAACAATAATTTATTTGCAGAACCATGAAGCAAATGTCTGCAGTGATCTGTCTGCAGTGAGCAGTCTGCAGTGATCTGGCTGCATTGAGCTGTCTGCAGTGATCTGTCTGCAGTGATCTGTCTGCAGTGAGCTGTCTGCAGTGATCTGGCTACACTGATCTGTCTGCAGTGAGCAGTCTGCAGTGATCTGTCTGCAGTGAGCAGTCTACAGTGATCTGGCTGCATTGATCTGTCTGCAGTGATCTGTCTGCAGTGATCTGTCTGCAGTGAGCAGTCTGCAGTGATCTGGCTGCATTGAGCTGTCTGCAGTGAGCTGTCTGCAGTGATCTGTCTGCAGTGATCTGTCTGCAGTGATCTGGCTACATTGATCTGTCTGGAATTAACTGTCTGCAGTGAGCTGTCTGCAGTGATCTGGCTGCACTGAGCTGTCTGCAGTGATCTGTCTGCAGTGATCTGGCTACATTGATCTGTCTGGAATTAATTGTCTGCAGTGAGCTGTCTGCAGTGATCTGTCTGCAGTGACTTGGCTGCATTGAGCTGTCTGGAATGAATTGTCTGCAGTGATCTGTCTGCAGTGAGCAGTCTGCAGTGATCTGTCTGCAGTGAGCTGTCTGCAGTGATCTGTCTGCAGTGATCTGTCTGCAGTGAGCTGTCTGCGGTGACCTAGCTGCGTTGAGCTGTCTGGAATGAATTGTCTGCAGTGATCTGTCTGCAGTGATCTGTCTGCAGTGAGCTGTCTGCAGTGAGCTGTCTGCAGTGAGCTGTCTGCAGTGAGCTGTCTGCAGTGATCTGGCTGCAGAGAGCTGTCTGGAATGAATTGTCTGCAGTGATCTATCTGCAGTGATCTGTCTGCAGTGATCTGCCTGCAGTGATCTGTCTGCAGTGAGCTGTCTGCAGTGAGCTGTCTGCAGTGATCTGGCTGCAGTGAGCTGTCTGCAGGGATCTGTCTGCAGAGAGCAGTCTGGAATGAACTGTCTGCAGTGAGCTGTTTGCAGTGATCTGTCTCAATGAGTTGTCTGCATTAAGCTGTCTGGAATGAGCTGTGTGGAGTGAGCTGTCTAGACTGAATCGTCTGCTGAGGTGAGGATAATTTTTTTTGTTTGTTTGTTGTTCAGGAAATATGTGTAATTGAAAAACAGGAAGTGTTTTGGCCTGTCTGGTGTGAAAAGACAGCTCATTCCACAGTTTAGTGGCAGCAACTGAAAACGTTCAATCACCAGCCTCCTCTTTAACTTTGGCACAACCAAAATGACCTGATCTGCCAATCTCGGACATACAGCTGGAGCAGGTAATAATAATATATTTTATATGAGGGTGCCTTTCAAATACCCAAGGTCACCTTACAAAAACAAAACAAACAAACAAATAAAAAAAAAAACACAATAAAAAAAGAATTAACATCAATTATATAAAACAAGTCATGATATGACAGCACTTAAGACCAAGTTAAAATAAATATGCCTTTTTGAACAGGTGTGTTTTCAGCTGTGATTCAAAAGAGGGAAGATAGTCTATATTTTTGATGACAGGAGGGCGGGAGTTCAAGAGCAGAGGAGCAGGTGACAAGACGGGCAGAAGGAACAATAAGATGAGTGGCAGATGAAGATCTGAGGAAACGGGAAGCAGTGGAGATGTGAAGCAGCTCACACAAGTAAGGAGGGGCAAGGTTATTGATGCACTTGAATGTGAGATTTACATTTTTGAAATTTATTCTAGCTTCTATGGGCAACCAATGAAGCTGTTGCAGAACTGTGGTGACGGGTTCTCTAGATGGGGTGCAAGTTATGACCCGAGCTGCAGAGTACCAAAGGAGTTTGAGTTTATGGAGAGACTTATGAAGGAGACCAAAAAGAAGAGTGATGTAATAATTGATCCGGGAGATGAGAAGACTGTGGACAAGGATGACAGCAACATGAGGAGTAAGAAAGGGACAAAGTTGGTTAATGTTGCATAAGTGAAAGTATGCAGACAGGGTGATACAATTAATATGATATGAAATGAGAGTGTCCTATCAAGTATGACACCCAGACTCTTTATCTGAGGGGAAGGATGAACATGAAAGTTGTCAATACTGATGGTAAAACTCCGAGATTTGGTTAAAGTGGAGGCTGTGCCAACAAGTAAAACTTCTGTTTTCTTACCAAGTTTAAGAATATTAATTATTAGAGGAAAACCAGGATCCAATTTCCATCAGAGTCCAATAGGGAGATATGTGGAAGGGATGAGTTGGGTTTTGAGGAACTGTAAGGCTGGGTGTCATCTGCATAACAATGGAAATACAGTATTTGTGAAATATGTGGCCAAGAGGGATTATGTAAATAATGAATAAAAGGGGCCCTAATACGGAACCCTGGGGCGCCACAGAAATGGTAAGCAAACTTGATGAATGGGCTTTAAATTGATTTACTGGGTGTGGCCTGAAAGACATGAGGTAAATCTAGCAAGTGGAGTATGAGGTAAACAGCAAGTGGAGTATGACTGATGCCAATGGATGCTAATCTGTTCAGGAGGCTATTATGAGAAATGGTCTCAAATGCCACACTGAGATCAAGGAAATGAGAATGGTGAGGAGACCAGAATCAGCTGCCATCAAAAGGTCACTGGTGATCTTTGATAAAGCTGTTTCAGTACTGTGGTGGTGGGCACAAACTAGACTGGAAATGTTCATAAAAATGATTCCTAATTAAGTTTCCTGATGCATGCTCAATAGTCCAGGTAGAAAAATCTAAAAAAGTTGTCTGGTCCTCTGGACATTCAAAAAACAAACAAACAAAAAAAATTGCAGAAACGTTTTGTCTTTTGGACGAAAGACAAATTCCAGTGTTAAGGGAAGAGTGAATTATAATGGTTATGAGAGGAACCAATGTGGAGAGACAAGCTTTAACTAACACTGTGGGAAGAGGATCAAGCTTGCAGGTGGTTGATTTTGATTTATTAATAATATTTGTTACATCAGATATGGAAGGAAGAGTGAAACTTGAAAGTAAATGACAGGAGGACAGCAGGGAGAACAGGGGGTCAACTTCAGTGTTAGCATCGCCTACAGGGTTAAGTTGCTGGTGGATATCATAAATTATGTCAGTGAAGAAGGACATGAGAGAGTTGCAAAAATCAACAGAGTACATGTGGAAGGGAAATGAGTCGGAACGCTTGGTAATTTTGGCAAACAGAGAAATGAGAGACTTCAATAGAACTGATTAAGCCAGAGCATTATGCAGATTAAGCTGATACAATGCAGTTTTTATAAAACAAAATATGATTGATATACATTTCTTTATGTATGAGTCCAGTTTTCTTCCAGTTAGCATCCTTTGACCATGAGATGATGCAGCTTGAGCATAAACCATGGTGCTGAGCAAGAAAATGAAACAGATGTGTTTGAGTGGAGAAAATGGGTTAAGAAGGTTATGTAGGTTAACATTATAGTAGGAAGCGAGTTTATCAGGGGTTGAGAAGCTGTGAATGGACGAAAGGTCATGTATAGCAGATGAGAAAATATCAAGATCAATTTCATTAATTTTCCTAAATGTAATGTCACAATGGGTACTGGTTTTGGAAGCTATTATATTTACATCAGAATAAATAAACATATGATAAGAAAGGTGAACGTTTGGCTTTGCAGTGAACAGGGGTGACACCAGAAGAACAAACCAAATCCAGAATATGACTTTTAGAACGAGTCAGGAATTCGATGTGTTTCTGAAGTCCAAAACTTTTCAGACAGGAGATAAAACCTCTGGAGAGAAGTTTACTGGCATTGTCCATATGAATATTGAAGTCACCAACAATAAACATATTGGGAGATAGAACATAGAGATGAGTGAGAAGAGCAGCAAAGTCATACAAAAAATAATTTGGGTTAGGTGGTTGATGAACGGTACATAAAAATTGGGGTTCAGTGCATCTCTCTAGCTTTTGGATTTTCTCAGCCAGAGGTCACAAGTAGTAAATAAAATCTTGAGCAGGATTACACTGAACACTGGGGCCTCCCAGGGCTGCATACTCAGTCCACTGTTTTTTTTTTCCTGCTTACACATTTGTAATACAATTTATCCTACTAAGCCTATGAAGTTTACAGATGATATAACCTTGGTGCGTCTCGTCACTGCAGATGATGAATCTCACTATAGGGAGGACATAAATCTGTTGACAAAATGGTGTAAGACAAACAATATTTTGTTAAATATTAACAAGACAAAAGAGATCATAATTAACTTTCGAAAAAGGCAAAGTCAGCATCAACCACTGATTATAGATGATGTTTTAGTGGAGAGGGTCAGCAGTACCAAATTTTGGGGGTTACATATCACTGAGGGCCTTTCTTGGACTATCAATACTACAGCATTTGTGAAGAAAGCTCAACAGGCTGATATTTTTTTGCATAAACTTAGATGTGCGGGGGCATCCACATTCATTTTGAGAACTTTTTATTGATACTATTGACAGCATTTTTCCAGTGTCATTACAGTGTGGGGTGGAAACTACACTGCTGCCTGTGCCTGTAGAAAGGCTCTAGAGTCTAGAGCATATTTTAAATACAGCTGGGAAGATAATTGGTGCTCCACTTCCATCATTGCAAGATATACACTTTAAGCAACTTATCACAATTGAGCGATCAGCATACTACATGTTTGAAGTTCTGCCTTCCAGGAAGAGATACAGAATCCTTTGTGCATGCTCTACCAGACTGCCTAGCAGTTGCTTCCATCAGGCATTGATGAAGCTGAATTCTCTCCCACAAGTTCTATCTATCTAAGTTGTTAACTATATAAAAAGTTGTGTTTCTAAATTGTATATGAATCTGGTTTGTGGGATTTTAAAAAATATTATTGTTTCTTTATGGATTATGGAAAAACTTCTACTATATTTGTTCTCATTTATTGTGATGTGATGTTTTTAAGTTATTTCAACCTGGAGAGACTCACACAAAGAGACGGGAAAACAATTAGAGTGTTTTATTGATGAGAGTTCTTTGGCGCTCGGGCCCCGGCGGGGACGCGCACGCCGAACCTCTGTGAGCATGCGTGTCCGGCGTAGGGAGATGGATCATGGACATCCACCCCCGGGACCCGAACCTGGCGGAGTCAGGGCGAAGGAGAGGAGACCCAAAGACCTCCTGACATCCGGTGGAGACGGGGAGGTGGTGGGATGCGGCGTGGCTGGCAAACAGGATGAGCCCGGGACGGAGGGCCCTATATCCGGATCGGCTGGCTGATGAATGATGCGCTGCAGCTGGGTGAATCTGCCATGTTGAATTTTCGGCTAGCCTTCATTTCAATATTCTGTGAGATTGTTCCAACATTTGCTACAAACAGCAAATGTAAGTGGGCTATTTTATAAGCACCTGTTATTAAGGGAAGTTACTAGGGGTGGCCGTTCAGTAGAGAATGCTAGGACGCTGCACTTCTGGAACTATTCACCATTTTACATTGAAGACTTAAAAAAAAAGAAATAATAAAATAAAAATATTTCAAAATATATTTATTTATGTTTTTAGTTGTGTAGGATAAATATTTCATGGGTAATGGTGAGTTATATTGTTTGTTTCAAAAAACGTTTTCTGATTGGTGACGTATTTCTGGTCCTGGGGGCGCAAGAATCTAATCCATAGACACTCGTTAAAAATGGCGAATGCGCAGTTATTCCGCGATGGTACATGAGAATGGGAAAACGCTGGGCGCAGATATCACTGCCCAGGGCACGTCCAACGTGAGCTGTACCTTTCGGTACCGATCATGTGCTTCCGGTCTTTTTTTTTTTTTCCGGGAACAGATCCACCAGGCTGGCTGCAGGTAGGCTTTAGGTCATTGAAAGCCCTTTATCTATTGACTACAGTATTTGCCATTTCTGACTGATATGCCTTTCAACTTTTAGAAGTCTCTGTTTGTGAAAAAAGCCTTCAGCTGACTATATATTCTAAAAGTGGGAACTGGTGAGTTTGTGTGTTTTATTTGTTTGTTTCTGGAGTTAGCATGCTAGCGCTAGCCTCCAGGTTATTGTTTTG
>JAVCKU010000042.1:33070901-33083053 GCA_032273985.1 Hypsolebias coamazonicus | reverse complement strand
TTTTTACCGTGTTAATCTTGTTAAAGTCCTTCTGTGCACGCTCCTGTGGCCGCCATTTGCAACCAATCCATTTTTGGAAAAACACCAGCCCACATTTCCAGGTTGTCAGCGGTGACACGTAACGTCAGCCAGCGGTGACGTCAGATGCGACTTATAGGGTGAAGCGACATATTTATGGATTTTTCCACATTATTGGACATAATTGGACAAAGCGACTTATAGGGTGGAAAATACGGTATTTGAATTGACTGTATAATAATATAATATAATGAGGGAGTGGTGGCGCAGTGGTTAGACGGTGGGCCTGTGATCGGAAGATCGCCGGTACAAGCCCCGGTACCGACAACATCAAAATATGTGGGTGGAAAATGGTGAAACACCCACACCTGCCTCCACCCTCATTCTCCCCACTCTGGGCCCCTGAGCAAGGCCCTTAACCCCCACCATCTGTGCCCTAAACAGGTCTCTCTTGAAAATGAGTTCTCATGGCTCAATGAGACTACCTGGATAAATAAAGGATAAATGAAATGAAAAAATAATGTATTTGAATTGACTGTATAATAATATAATATAACAATGTATTTGAATTGACTGCATAATAATATAATATAACATAATGTACAGTACTTTATTTGAATTGACTGTATAATAATATAATATAACAATGTATTTGAATTGACTGTATAATAATATAATATAACATAATGTACAGTATTTGAATTGACTGTATAATAATATAATATAACATAATGTATTTGAGTTGACTATAGTTGTATTGGTTTATGGATCTGTTTTCAATTTAGATATAGGATGTGATGTTTTTGCTGTGAAGTGCCCTGGGATCATGGTTGTTAAAAACGGGTGATATTTACATAAACTAAATCATATTTAAAAAACACACAAAAGTGAACACTGACAACTTGCTGAACCTGTTGTATGTTTGTAGGTTTGTGTTGTTCATGCTTGTTGGCACTTTGTCGCTGTGTGTTTGTTTTCTCACCGCTGTGGTCAATGTCGTCCGTATCGCTGTCCACCGAGTCCTCGTCATCGTTGGGGTTGCTGCGGGTTATGATGAGGTCACTAGGTCCTGCCATGTCAGCTTCCCCTGCAGGAGGACGTTAGTGAGCTGGTTACAACACTAAGACCTGCAGCAGGAGGAGTGTTTCATTAAGGGTTTACCTGGAGAGGGGGTCATGCTTACAGCTCCCAGGTCCTTCCTGAGACGCTCCATCTGCTCCTGCTGCTTCCTGCTCTGAGCCTCTGTCTGAAGAACAGGAAGTCACATGTGAGGAACACACTCTGAAGCAAGTTCAGCATAGCTGGGCCTCCTTATTTAGCCTGGCTTGATAAAACCTAAACCTGTCCTGAGATGAAATGGGACTACTGGAACGAGCTGATCCAGTTCATTATGTTGTTGCAGACAAATATTCCGATCTGGGATTTTATAAAGACCAGAATCATTGCACAGTGAAGCTTTAACTGACAGATTAGGTCGAAGCTGAACCCAAAATGCTCTACAGCTGGTCATGAGTTCAGCCTCTGTTTTCCTGAGTTTGTTTTAAGCCAGAAAGTTTGCTTCGTAGTACACCCCTCACATAAACAGATAAATAACCAAAGAAATGTACAAACAAAGCTCACCAGCTGCCTGCGGAGTCGTTCATATTCAGGCCGGTAGTCCCTGAGGAGACAACATGTTCAGTTACTGATGTTTCCTGACCTCTGACCTGTCCGTCTTAGTTTTACGTGTCCATGGAGCGATGACACGCCGATCAACCCATTGATCAGCTGATACAACTTACCTCTCATACTCTTTGGCAGCATCTTCCACCTGAACAAACAGCTGATCCAGTCCACTTCCTGTCACAGCGGACACGCCCACCACCTACAGACAGAGTAAGAATAACTTTAAAAGGTTTAAAACAGAGGAGACAAGGCCAAGTTTCCTCTGTGAAACATCTCGTCTTCTTCCAACAACAGTCTGTAAATGCCCAGGACCCAAGGAGAAAAGGTGTTGGAGGTTTTGGAGGGAATGTTGTCCCTTTCTGGTCTGATGAAGGATTCTAGCTGGCTAACAGTTCTGGGTATTTATGGATGTTTTGTTTCAGCTGGTAAGTGGTGTAACTGCACTCAGGCCAGTTCACCAGCCAGACTCTTCTTCCTTGTGCGTTGATAAGACCAGGAACCAGCCGTCTCCAAAAAGCAGGAACCAGTTATCATAAATCCAATTAAATATGTGTCCTTAAGACCCACAGATGACAGCAGAGATAGACACGTCATCAAGTCTTCCAAGTCGATGAGATATCCAGCTGTGTGCATGGCAACAGGGCAAATCAGCTCGCCTACAGCCTGTCTTCTCTTTAAAGAAATGTTTTCAGTTGTGTTGAGAGACCAACTGACCAAATTGAAGTCCATAGTTATGATTCGGAAGATTTTGTAGAAGAAAGGCTCTCAGACAGTTTCACAGACAAGACAAAGTAAAAGCAAAGTGGAGACTGAGAGGAGACGTCCGCCCTTGAGAAGAGCAAGCGTTGAATGAAAAGAGTGGTAAAAGTATGAAGGTAAGAAACATGGCTAAATTTGTCCATTAGTGGCTAAAAATGCAACTAGCTCATGATTAGGACAGGTTTATACTCTGCAAGACGTTCTTTTTCACATGGACATTTAAAACTCAAAGAGACATGGCAGTGCACAACTACTGCAAAGTCCCTTCCACCAGGGTCCCCACTCTTTCCTCCCTGTATAGATTTTTACTTCTTTTACAGCAACCATCGTTGAATGAGACAGAAAAGTTAATTTGCTATTTGCAATTTTGTCACAAAGATATACTGCCACCATCTCCAACAGACTTTAAATACTTTTATCACTTTAATTATTTTTTTCGGTAATCTTTGATTATGATGTCAAAAGTGCAGCAGCAGTGGTGTAGTCTTTGTGATACGTGGGTATATGCAGTATACCCACTAGAAAAGCTGAAGAATTTCAGTATACCCACTTAAAAGTACCCAATGACACATGACATATCATTAGACACCTGTCACTGATACGTTAAATGGCAGTTAAACACTTTCGTAACAATCTTTTGGTATGCATAAGTTGTTTATTACATCCAGTAAATTATTGTATAATTCTGTATACGTACTACTTGAACATGTTTTGCTTTGATACTGTTTTATAAATTCTAAAATGTGTTTTTCATACAAAGCCAGCTGTTGTACAAAGCTTGTTGTTCATTTATTCAAATATAAGCATCAGTGAAATTTGGAAATGTTCAATGTGCTTAAAACTCAAAATAAATTGACTTTTACATTGTACTAACCAGTGCACTTTGGTTTCTAAGCACAGCATGCAGACTGACTGTAGTAAAGTCAGTTTTACGTTGGGCGTTGGACATTCGGGCTCCGTGGATTCAGCGGCGTCCAACGTATTACTGCGGTATATCCACTACAAAAATGTAGATTACACCACTGCACAGCAGTGAACGTCAAATGAGACCAGTCAAACTCTTGTTAAGGAACCTGCAACCAAGAAATGATGTTGAGTATCTAAGTCAATGTAGATGCTGAAATTTTTCATTCATTCAAACTTTATTTAGACAGGTTAATCCCATTGAGCCATGAGGACTCATTTACAAGAGAGACCTGTTTTGGCCCTTATTTGAAAAGGGTTTTGATTTCGGCCCCCTTTTGTAAGTGAGTTTGACACCCCTGCTCTAGACCTTTTGCACAGAATGGGTTCTTGGACCTCATGAAGTAATAGCATTATGTAATTTTTGTCACCCAACTACATCAGTGAGAGCATAAATTTCTTCACTTCTCGGAAAGTATAGCAGCCTTTAGCAATTAGCGATTAACTGTAGATTATAAATTATTTACTAAACAGGTAGTTCTCGACTTATGAACGGGTTCCATACCTACAAACCGTTCGTAACCCAATTTTAACGTAAGTCGGAACTCATTATACTGCGCAGCAAACCCGTTCGTTAGTCCGGATTTTTGCCGTAAGTCGAGGAAATACATGTAAAATGTATGTTAACGCTGCGCCGCACACCCGTTCTTAAGTCCGAGTTGCCGTAAGTCGAGGGCGCCTTAAGTCGAGGACTACCTGTACATTATAACTATACATTGTTGACCATTTTAGTTAGTTTCTGTTGCTATTTTATATCTATATTTTGATTTTATGTTTTCCTGTCCACTTTGCTTTTTTGTTTCTATTGTACAGCATTTTGGTAGGATTTGTTGCTGTTTAAAGTGCTCTATAAATAAATTGGCATGGCATGGTATGGTATAAATTGGCTTTTGGTGGGTCAAATAAAAATGACAAGTGGCACAAAGTTGATCTTTCCCCCCCATTTTTGTTGTTATAGGACAAAGTAAACATTTATTTTTAAGTAACTCTGATGTATAGTGATGATTTGCAGAGATGTGGAGGTCCTGATTGGATGAATCCAGGCGGAAGCAGCTCCATGTCGGACCTTTCCTCTCTCCGCTCGTGTTGAAGCTGCTTCAGACGTTCAGTGATGCCTCTGCAGCCCACAGACGGAGAGATACAGGAAGATACTACGGTTCGTGGGACCTTAAGATCCAAGTGACGTCCTATGATCTGCCCCAAATCGACATTATTTCCAAGGAAAGACGCGTTTTCTGTGGGATTCAAGGGATTAATCCGTGTCGGGCGGTCTCTCTTCACAAAGGTAAGGAGCACAAAATGCGCAAACGTGTTCACTCATTCATTCTGCAGTCAGTCAATGTGTCTTCAGTTATTTAAAGTGATCATCCCTTTTGGTCAAAACGTTCATTTAAATCCACTTTTTTTAACGACTGGAGCTCTGAATGGAAGGCGCTGTCGGGTTTTGCGTAATTAACGGCGGCTTTAATTGTTTTGCATTTCAAGTCCCTCATCGTGCAGACTTTAAATTTCATCTCACGCTCTTTGATAAAGTTTGCAGACTGCAACATCATTTTTTGTGCACAGTGAGGGCCGTTCCTGCTTCTTGCCATCTGAGTGATAATGAGGCAGTAGTAAAATATCCAAGCTCCCCATCTGTGCGCTTTGACGGAGGAACCGCGTCTGCAGTTGCGTATTGGCATTTCAATATACGAGGACAAGCTGTATAGGTTTTTTGATTTTTTTTTTTTGTGCAATGACCATATTTAGTCTTTATTGTTCCCCTGTCCTCCTTTGCATCCAATAAATCAGAACATGTTGCCACTTGGGTGAGGATGCAGCATGACCATCACTCATATATACAGGGGCTTTGAGATGCAAATTTCACCCCATGTAACAAAGACTCTGATGCCCTGCAGGCTTCTGTTTAGCATTAAGAATTATATACATTATTTTTGTACTTAAGGCCATCTTTTGAAGCTTGCATGAAGTTTTCATCGCCTCATGAAAACATATTTTTATACAAATCAGTCAACACAACCATACAGTTCAGTTATGATTAACTCAATGAGTGTCATGTCTGGTTTTGTCTTGGATAAGCTTGTGTTCTTAGAAAAATTATGTTATCATAATAAAGCGATTAGATTTGTGACATGGCCACTGAGTTTATAGATGGGGAAAAATAAAGCAAGTGTTCAGATTTTAGCAGCAATGGCAATGATCACGGATAAATCACATAGATAGATAACAATGTGAGGTTGCAGTTAATTGTAATTGTTTTTTCCTGCTCTGTCTGTGTGTTATCTGTTTTCCTTTTCCCCCTAAAAGTAAAAAGGTGCAAGGCTGACAGTTTTTCCCCTAAGCACTCTTTCTTTTTATCTCAAAGACTCGGCCAACAGTCCAACAGTCAGTTAATCTGCTGCCTGTGCGACTTCTGCAAAGACCAAACATTGATGCTTTCCTTGTTATTCACAGGCCAAAGCATCTGCTCCCTTTCCCATCCATCAGAAACCCTCTGCTGGCCACATGCAAGCATCATAGCTCTGTAAAGATTGTTCTTTAATGACCTGTGCATCATTGCCTTTTTTGTCCCTGTTTATAAATGATAAGAATCTGCTATTTTAATCTGTTTGTGCATTAGCCAAGGGCTCATCCGTCGGATCTGAGCACTGTTAAAACATGATCAAATCTGCGCTCAAACCTTTGAAACTTGCTGTGTTCATGGTGCTAGTGGAGTATTAAGATTATGAGAGATATGAGCTGTTTGATATTTTAAGATCTTTCCGTATTTTTTTACACATTACCCATATCCAGCACGTCTCACCAAATTATACAAATAGTGCTGTCCAGATGAAAATGTACACCCCATGGATTCCCACGTAATGATAGCAAGGATTTTACAAAGCCCCGTCACGACTTAACAGTTGCTTATAACCTGTGCCCCCCCACAGGTTTTATTTTAAAGAAGGCAAGAAGTCTCAGCCGAGTCGTAACGATGGTTGTGCTTGACAGCGATGATGAGTCAGCTGTCGCCACGTTCTTCTGATGTGCTGTAAATCCAGACTGTGTTCTTTTTCCGTGCTGAATTTTAATTGCGTTGCACTGTTGGAGAGCTCAGCCCTGTCGGGTCTCAGCATCCATCTCCTCGCTTTGCTTTGATTCGCTTGTAAGAACAGGACGTCTTCTATTTTCAAGGTGTCGGCATCACAACCAGATACAGTTTTAGCTTGAGGGAACTCTTCAAGTGCTCCTGTAATCTCAGCCTGTGCTGTATGAAAACTGTTGGTATGCCAGGTTAAATGGGTTATACAGGTAGTCCTCGACTTACGAATGGGTTCCGTACCTACAAACCGTTCGTAACCCGATTTTAACGTAAGTCGGAACTCATTATACTGCGCCGCAAAACCGTTCGTAAGTCCGGATGTTCCTGTGTTTAGTATTTTTACCTCCTATGTACTGTGGGTATTTTTTTTTTTTGTTTATTGTTGTCTGCACCTCATCTGAGGTTTGTCTAAAACAGGTCTCTTGGAAATGAGATTATTTTATTTTATTAAAGGTGGTCATTGCCCCCCACTGGGCCCCCCTTGGTGGTGCCCCTGATTTTAAATCGTCTGAGTTGACGGAAATAGCACGACTGTCGCATTTAAAAGGTTTGAATGTAAACTTGAACGTGTGGGTCAGGATGACACGCGCATGAGCGTGTGCGCGCGCGCGCGCGGCTGCGGTCAGGTGATCCAGTCGGAGCAGCTTCAGCTCTTGTCAGACAACAGGAGGCACCGGAGGAAACGCCACGAAACCGCTGAGCCGTGCGGGGGGAACGACGAGCAAAACGCTGCGTTTAGGAGCGCAGTTTTCACGACACGACATGGGGGACCGAGTGGCTTTACTGCTGCTGGCTGTGGCGGCTTCGGCTCTGGCTGTGGAGGTAAGAAAAACACGCGTTTTATGCGTTTTCCGATCACTTTGTTGCCGCTAGCTCGGTCAAGCTAGTTAGAGTTAGCTGACGGCTAGACCGGAAGCTTCCCTCGCGTGCCTTCAAAATTAACGCTTAAGCTTCTTTTTTAAATAGGAAAAAACTTAATTGAGCCTTAAAATCAAGCAAATAGATTTTAAAAGAAATTTAAAGTTGCTTCTTTGTGGTGGCTTGCAAAGTTTCATTTAATATTTATAGGAAATTTATACGTAGTTCGTACTCTTGGTTTTATTTTGAAGGTTGTAACCGGATATTTTGTGAAAGTCGCTTCTTTCCCAGAGGTTCAGATTTGTGTTAAAAATGTGAAATTACGAGGTTATTTCTTATCTTTAACCTTAACTTTTTTGTATTTTGAAGCTGTGCATGTTTGTTAAAATGTAAATAAGACCACCCTGTTAGTCATCGTCGTCTTAATCAACTCTTTTCGAAAGATCTGATGGATTTAACCTTCCAAACGATGGAAGATTAATCCGACGCCTTTGATTTTTTTAAGATCCCACCACTTTCTTTTTCTGGGTCCAGCTAAGTCGTTGAAGTGGATACAAACAAACAAACATAGTTATAGATGTAAATAAAAAAATAAAAAAAATATGTAAATAAACCGCTATTGTCTCGTTTTCCATATCCCGAGGGTTAATATTCCTGAGAGTGGGCGTGTTGGAGAATACAAATAATTAAAAAAAGATTTATTTCGTCTTTGTGCCTTATTTTAATGTGAATATAAAAGGAAGAGGAGCAGGTGGAGGAGTAAAGGAGTTAATTCGGGAAACAAACACCGACGCCCTCGTTTTTCAGCTCCACCGTGGAGAAGAGGGAGGCAAGATGGCGGCGGTGCACTGCAGCATCATGGAAGGAGCTAAACATCCTCCAGCTGTTCCCTCACCAACCCACAGCTAAAGGTTTTATCAAACCAGCGTGCTGAGTCACAAACATCACCTGAAGCTTCGTGTAAAGAAAATCACCACCACCTGCTGCAGAGGGTTCTCTGTGAAGGTGCTGGAAACAGCTAAAGCTCGCTGGATATAACGGCTGAAGCGCAGAAAGAAGCTAAAATGAGTAAATGTTGGCTGAGAGGAGCAGGAAAAGTAGCTGGAAATACCACAAAAAGTTGGATTAGCAGAATGAGGCTGAAAGGAGCACAAAAAAAGCTTAAATTTAGCTGGAGCAAAATGGAGCAAAAGTTTCAAGAACAGCTAAAAAAGTAGGTGGAAAAAAAAAAGAGGGTGAAATCAACTGACGTAAGCTGCAATTACCACTAACAAGCTGAAATTAGCCAGAAGTGACAAGCTTAAAAAGCTGAAATTAGCGGAAAGAAGCAAAGGGGGGGGGGATGCTAAAACAAGCTGAAATGAGCCAAAGGAAGCTACATTTAGCACTACCAAGCTGGAAAAAAGCTGAACCAGAACAAAAACTGAACTTAGCCAGAAGAAGTGACAAGCTTAAAAAAAGCTGAAAGAAGCAGGAAAAAAAACCCTATAAAACAAGCTGAAATGAGCCGAAAAGAAACTACCGCTAGCTCTAACTAGCTGAACAAAGCTGAACCAGAACAAAAGCTAAAATTAACCAAAAGTAGTGACGAGCTAAAAGAAACTTAGAAAGCTGAAATTAGCTGAAAGTAGGAAAAAATACCAAAACAAGCTGAAATGAGCCAAAGGAAGCTACATTTAGCAGTAACGAGCTGAAAAAAAGCTGAACCAGAACAAAAGCTGATCTTAGCCAGAAGAAGTGACAAGCTAAAAGAAACTTAAAAAGCTGAAATTAGTAGAAAGAAGTAAGAAAAAATGCTAAAACAAGTTGAAATGAGCCAAAGGAAGCTACAGTTAGCACTAACAAAGCTGAAAAAAGCTTAACGTGAACAAAAGCTGAAATTAGCAGAAAAAAATCTAAAAGAAGCAGGAACTCCCTCCCCCTGCTAAAACAAGCTGAAATGAGCCAAAAGGAAGCTACAGTTAGCACTAGCAAGCTGAAAAAAGCTGAAATTATCCAGAAGTGACAAGCTGAAAAAAAGCTTAAAGTTTAAATTAGCAGAAAAAGGCCGATATAAGCAAAGGGGGGAAAAGCTAAAACAAGCTGAAATGAGCCAAAAGAAGCTGAAGTTAGCAGTAAGCTGAAAACGGCTGAACCACAACAAAAGCTGAAACTGGCAGAAAATGTGACAAGCTAAAAGAAGCTTAAAAAGCTGACATTATCAAAATTGGGCTGAAAAAGTACAATCTGAAATGAGAATTATAAGCTAAAAAGAGCACAAAAAGCTGATATTAGCTGAAAAGTAACCAAATAAAGCTGAAATTTTAAAAGTAGCTAAAAAGTAAATGAGAAAGCTAAAATTAGCACAAAGTGCCAAGAGTCTATAAAAGCTATAAAAAGCTGAAAGAAGCTAAAACAAGTAGAAAAACTAAAATAAAAGCAGACACAAGCTGAAATGAGCTGAAGACAGCTGCCGTCAGCACTAACGAGCTGAAACAGCCGAACCAGAACAAAAGCTGAAAGGAGCAGGACATTAAGCCTCAGCTCTTCTTGCCAATATTTCTGGCTGTAATAGATCAAGTAATCTGAAACAGCGACTTTGTAAAAGTTTATAAAATATTGTTAGCATGAAACGCAATCTAGACCTTCAGCCGGAACCTGGAAGTTGAAGCCGGGACGGGTCCAGCTTCCTTGCGGACTGGTTCCAGCGCAAGCTTTGAGGTGCTCCCTCTTGTACTCTTGTATGTACAAATATTCATTTTCTAATACAATAGTTTTTGTCACGCTTAAAGCCCACGATTTGTTGGCGCACCGAGTGGGCGGGGCTTAAAGCCCCACATCTGCAGTGCACAGACTCTGGTTACAAAAACTTTTCTCAGCCAGGAATTAAAACCAGCCGTCGCCTAATTTAAGCCAAATCTTCAGATTTAGTTCCAGTTTGACTCTGATGTAGGATTCACGGATTACATTTTAGTTTTTGTTCATTTGTTCGTAATTTATTTTAGCATTTCCTTTTGTTGAAGTTCTCTATTTACTTAGCTGGACTGGACGTTTTAGCTGTTTAAAGGAGACGTTATCAGTGTGGTCTTGTTGTTATATTTGTGATATTTTACACGTTTAATAATCAGAAGACTTAATATTAATCATTAATAATTATAAAAATGATCAATAAGGCGACATTTAATTCAACTTCTTTTGCCATTTTGACCTTTTCTAAACCAGCCTTAGTTTTTAGTTAAACTTCGGCTGATCTTTGTTTCCTGCACGTCCTCTATAATCATGGGCTTTGAGGACGTCAAGGCCTTTGCTTTGTTCCTGACCTGCTCCTGAGGTGGTTTCTGCTGAATCCAGTTTTACTTCTAAACGTCCAGTGAGTCGGGAGCGTTGTTGAAAAGGTTCAGTCGCTCTTGAAGGCGCTGGGTCTTGTTGGGACCTGGTTGTTGCCGTGGTGACCGCCACGAGCACACGCTTGTCAGCTTGGCCCTAAAGAAGCAGGTTTGCCTCCCGGCGAGCCCGCCACGTGCAGGCGGGTGGTGATGTGGAGCGTGGGAGTTGGATCCCGGCCTTTGTGTGTTTGTGTTGGACGGGGGAACGGCTCCTGGACGGTCTGCTTGGACCTCTTTGAAGGAAGACAGATCCACTTCACCACCGCGTCGCCTTCAGCTCGTCGTGTGGCTTCAAGCCGCTTCGCTCGCGTCTCTGAATTAGTTGTCAAAAAAAGAGGAAGTCGTGCGAGAGTGAAGCTTTGAAATAGTTTTCGTGCGCCCGAGGCGGCGCTGGGTGACGGGTTGGGTTCTGACGCACACGCCCGGGTTTGGTCTTTGGCTGTCGATGTAGCCGCGCAACCGAATGGAAGTCGGTACGTTTTTCAAGTTGCGACGCTCACAACATGCTCGAACGGTCGCTTGTTTCCAATCCCCCTGTTTGGTCACCGACGGCAACAATAACAAGCTTCTTTCAGCTTCCTTCTGAAACAATCCCTTCAGCTACTTTCAGCTGTTTTTGAGCTCCTTTCAGCTAATTTCTGTGCTTCTTCTATTCTGCTAGTTTCAGTTTATTTCTGCACATTCAGCTTTTTTTTTGCTATTTCAGCTACTATTTAGCTGTTTTTATTCTAATTTTAGCATTTTCAGCTAATTCCACCCTTTTTGCACTCATTTCAACTTTTTCAGCCTAATTCAGCACAAATTACTCTCCATTTCCTTCAGTTAATTTAAGCTTCTTTCTGCGTTTTTTTGCTACATTTTAGCATTTTTTTGTTAATTCCAACTTTTTTCTAGATAATTTCCACTTTTTTTTGCTCATTTCTGCTTCTTTCAGCCTAATTTATGCTTTCATCTGCAAATTGAAGCTTGTTCTACCTTTTCAGCTAGCTTTTGAGCATTTATAGCTAATTTCAGCCTTTTCAGACAATTTAAAGTTTTTCATTGTAATTTTGCTACTTCAGCCTAATTAACATTCTGCTAGTTAGTTATTTCAGCTACTGTTTAGCTGTTTGTATGCTAATTCGAGCTTTTCAGCTAATTCCACATCTTTTGCACTCATTTAAACTCTTTTCAGCGAAATTCAGCAAAATTATGCTCTCTCCACTTCCTTTCGGTAACTTACGCTTTTTTCGGCTTTTTAGCTACTTTTCGTCAGTTAAATTCTACTGTTTTGTGCTCATTTCTGCTTCTTTCATCCTATTTAACATCTTTCAGTTAATTTCAGCTTGTTATGCTCTGTTAAGCCTATTTCAGCTAGTTACAGTTATTTCAGCTACTATTTAGCTGTTTTATGCTAATTTTAGCATTTCAGCTAATTCCACATTTTTTGCATTAATTTCAAC
>JAVCKU010000042.1:33027440-33037986 GCA_032273985.1 Hypsolebias coamazonicus | reverse complement strand
GGTATTAAGACCACTTTTTGTTGGTCTTGGTCTTGTATCGGATTTGACAGCATTTGGTCTTGGTCTTGTCTTGAACATTGAGGGCTCGGGTTTTTATTTCAAGCCCAGTTAAGACCACAACAGTGGAAATATCACTAACTTACCAGAATATTGTCCAGTTTATTTGTTAACCTCCTTGCTTTTATTGGATGTAAAACATACTGCTTCAAATGAGAGCGATAACATGACTCATTTCTAAATACGTTTTTCTTAACGCTGTCACGCCCACTCCCGTTCACTCGCAAACAATACAGACAACAAAACGTAATGTCGCAACCTGGAGCGAAAGTAAGCCGAGACGGATAATCTTTGAAAAGATTCAGCTCCAAGATTTGAGGTTTTCATCTCGACTTGGTCTCGCCCATCCTCGGTCTTGGTCTCGACTTGGCATCAGACCCCAAAAGTCTTGTCTCAGTACACTCTGCTCTTGGTCTTGGGTTAGGCAGTCTTGACTACAACACTACACTCAACGTAACCAAAGCACACATGATCCATTCACTTGATGGACTTACATTAGGCTGTAGTCAGTGTACTTCGTTATTTAACTGTCAACATTGGTGTACCACAAGGCTCAGTCTTAGGACCCAGTCTCTTTACAATCTACATAAGTAATGTAGGTCATTTCATCTCTGATGCATCCTTATATTTCTATGCTGACGACACAGTTGTTTATTGTTGAGCTAGAACAGTTGCTAAGTTTTTCCAGCTTCTACAGTCTGCATTTGACATCATCCAGTCAGATTTGTTTTGTCTCAAACTGGTGCTAAATGCTGATAAAACCAAAGGGATGTTGTTTTCAAACAGGAAGTCTGGACCAGCAGTCCTTCCTTCTATCTTATCTGCAAATGATGTTTCCACTGAGTTTTTTTTTATTCTTACAAATACTTGGGAATCTTGGCCGATTCGCATCTCTCTTTTAAGCCACTTGCCAGAACTTGATAAAGGAACTAAAATTAAAACTGTGTTTCTTTTTCAGAAACAGATCCTGTCTAACTCTGAACACTAGGAAATGTCTTGTAACTGCTACTTTACTCCCCTTCATTGACTATGGTGCCATTATTTACATGAAGGCTCCTGCAAGCACCCTTACGGTGCGCTAAGATTACTGGTTGTAACTAACGTACCCACCACTGCATCATCATCTTCATGCAGACTCTCCCACTGGTACATTTTCATCTTTAAATCACTTGTTGGTCTGCTGCCTTCATGTCTCCTCCTAAATGTCACGTCGTTAGTGCAGCTACAGCGTGCGCTCCAAAGACGATCATTATTTGCAACGGCCCCTCGATACGGCCTGAATAAGCACCTTGATAGCAGTTTATCTGTTTTAACTGTGCTCTATAAAGAAAGATGACTTGAATTCGGCAAAAGGTCTTCTCTTACGCTGCTCCTGTTTCCTGGAACACCTTGCAAAAAGAACTGAAGCTGCCCACTTTGACCTAAGGGATTTTAAACAATTGTTAGGTTCAATGTAAAAATCAATGAAAACATGTTCCTGTTTTTAGTATTTTACCTCATTTCATATTGTAGTTTATTTTTATTTTGTTAAATACGTTTCATTTTATATACATTTTATGGCTGTTTATTTTTGTGTGTACATTATCTGTGGCTTTGTTTAAAACAGGTCTCTTGTAAATGAGTCCTTGTGAATCAACAAAACTAACCTGTATAAATAAAGGTTGAATGAAAAAGTAAACAAATATGGCTAGAAAGAACAAGCATAGCATCTTGTATTCTACTGCTAAATGCAAAATAACAGAAAAAGAAATAGTAAGATAACTGTCTGGGAGAAATATCAGGAGTCAAGCAAGACGGTGGAGCGCCACAAAGACAGAGCTCTGGTTTCAAACATACGGGTTTGCTAAATTTCCACTGGACTGCTGAGTTATCTTTTCAACGCCATTGCAAACCTGTTTTCAGTCACTTCGATCCTTTCCATAGGTAAACAAATGCACATGGTAAGTGGCAGCTGCTAGCAAGCTGTTTGCAGTATTTTTTAAATTTATTTAAAGGTATATTAACACTATTGATTTAAAAAATAGTGCAGATTTTGTATCTAACGCAATATATTTGCCACAAACTTTTAAGGACGTTACAATGAGTACCTTTAAGTACCAATAAAAAACAAAAGAGGAAGACAAGACAGCATTCACAAAGTGGAACCAGTGAACTGATTTAATTACAAAGAGGAACCCTCAGTGACGAAACAAGAACAGCTACACACAGGAGGTAACTCTGACAGACTGTAATCATGATAACTGCAAGATGTCAACCAGACCCAGAGATGAACAGAGGTGGCAGCGCAAATATCCATTTTTTATGTCTTTCCCAGCCTCTCTTGTGAACGTTGTAGCAACCGAGCAGGGACAGCATGTATATACAAACTGATTCACCCTGCATTGACAAGGATGAGACTTTTTTTTTAACAGTTAAAATGTGTTTATGACCGACAGCGCATGCAAAGGCTGTAAAATACAAACACGAACAAACCTTACACAATTATATAAAAATATGTCATATATCAACAATTGAGGACTGGGTGCACTATGTACAGAAGAAGCAGTATGTACCAATATTTACAACAATAACGCTTCGTTCACATGCAGTTACAGTCACCTGGGATGAGGCTTCATTTTATTAAACCTTTTAAGCGTATAAGGAACTCCTTGTAGGGTTAGCTCAGTGTCATTTCACAAGTGATGCTTCTGTGGGGAATGTACTTTTATGTGTGACTGACAGAAAAAATAAAAAGTAAAACCATCTAAAATTATTCACTCCAGCCACAACAAGTCAAGCAAATCAGCAGGAGGACAGCATACTATAAAAAAACAAACAAAAAAACCCCACAACATAACACATTTTATCTGTCCTGCTGCCCGTTTTGCCCATGCAGACTGTTAATAAACTCTACGATGGCCTAGAGCTAGCAAAAATATAGCCTACAGCAAATTTGATGCAACTCGACTCAGAGAACACCAAATTATGAGTCAATAAAACAAACAATGACAACACATTTTGCTCTACTTTAGTATTACAGGACCGAAAATGGAAAAAAAAATGTTCAGGGGTGTCAATTTAGACAGTTTTCTGCTAGAAGTGAGAAACACTTTATATCACCCAGCTTTCAGTTACTAGTTAACTTGGAGGACTAGCTACTGTGGTTGGCTTAGCTTAGCATTGGCTAGCTAACACATTAGACTAGCTAGATGTTCTTTAAAGTTTGAAGTGAACAAAGCTTCTGAAATCATTTTTATATTCCATAACAGAGGGGTATACTGCTGGGGGTGCTCCATAAGTATGGGATTGGGGGCCTGTTGTTATGGGCTGTTCAGTCCCTATACAAGCGGTGCGAGAGTTTGGTTCACATCGCCGGTGGAAAGTTGAACCCGTTCAGGATGGGAGTTGGACTCCACCTGGGCTGCCCGTTGTCACCGATTCTGTTCATAACTTTTATGGACAGAATTTCTCGGTGCAGCCAGGGGGCCGAGGGTTTTCGGTTCGGTGGCCTCAGGATTCCATCTCTTTGCAGATGATGTGGTCCTGTTGGCGTCATCATGCCGTGATCTTCAGCTCTCACTGGAGCGGTTCGCAGATGAGTATGAAGCGAATGGGATGAGAATCAGCACCTCCAAATCTGAGGCCATGGTCCTCAACCAGAAATGGGTCATTTCTCTCTTCAGGTCGAGGGTGAGGTTCTGCCTCATGTGGAGGAGTTCAAGTATCTTGGGGTTTTGTTCACGAGTGAGGGAAGAATGGAGTGAGATTGACAGACTGATCAGTTTAGCATCTGCAGTATTGTGGGCTCTGTGCTGGTCTGTTGTGGTGAAGAAGGAGCTGAACTGTAAGACAAAGCTCTCTGTTTACAGGTAAGTCTACGTTCCTACCCTCACCTATGGTCATGAACTCTGGGTAGTGACCGAAAGAACGAGAATGTGGATACAGGAGGTTGAAATAAGTTTCCTCTGCAGGGTAGCTGGACTCTCCCTTACAGACAGGGTGAGAAGTTCTGTTATCAGGAGAGACTCGAGTAGAACTCCTGCTCCTCCACATCGAGAGGAGCCAGTTGAGGTGGTTTGGGCATCTGGTAAGGATGCTCCCTGGGTGCCTCCCTAGGGAGGTGCTTCGGGTAAGTCCAACTGGGAAGAGACCCCAGGGAAGACCCAGGACACGCTGGAGAGACAACATCTCTGGTTTGGCCTTGGAACACCATGGAGTCCTCACAGAAGAGCTGGAAGAGGTGGCTGTGGAAAGAGAAACATAAAGAGAACAAGAAACATAAAAAAGTGGGGAATAAGTTTCACCCTTCTATCCTCCTCAACCACATCTGTTCGGTCAGTTTGTGTACTGACACAAACAGGGCTGTAACAGTTATTTTACAATTCTTCTTTTTGACTTTGAAAAGAAACTAGCAGTTCATGCCCATGAAGAAAGATTAACTTCAGTTTTCTCTTTTTTGTCAGGCTGGTGTGGAGGATCTGCAGCAAAGGCAGCAGGAGGACCGGGACAGGATTCGAGCTCTGGAGAAGCAGCTGAATGCCATGGATGTTCAGTACAAGCAGGATCTGGACCAGCTGCGACAGGATGTGGTGCGTTCCCAAGGATGCTGCGACTCCATCACTGACCTTCAAAATCGCATCGGTGATGTTGAACGCAAGATCAGCTCAGCCTCAGAGAACTTTGACCTTCTACTGAACCGCCTGGATGAGGATCTCAGTAAACCAGATGGTGAATCCAAAGGAGGAGGGAGATTGACTGATGGAGATGAAATCATCAGACAGGGAGGGGGTGATGTGAAGACAGACAGTACCCTGAAGGATCTGCTGAAGGACATGGAGTTTAGAATCAACAGCAGTCTGAAGCAAACTGAGCAGAGCTGCTTACACCTTGAAAATGACCTGAAGAACTACTTCCACAGAGAACTAGGCAATGTGAGAACTGTGCTGTTGGACCAGTTTGATGACCAGACATTCAGAATCTCAGACGTAGAGTTGGATGTAGAGCAAGTAAAGAGCAACCTAGGCAACCAGGACAAGAGACTTTCTGAACTGGAGAATATTACCTCCACCATGGACCAGAGGTTGGAGCAGTGTGGCTGTGCAGTGTCTAAAGCAGGAGGGGGTACTGGGGGGAGAGGGGGAGTAGCAGGAGGAGAGGGTGGAGGGGTAAGTTCAGGGAAACATGTCTCTGGAATGGGTGGAGAAAGAGAAAATACGACAGAGAAATCTCTGGAATGGAGAGTAATCGCCAACGAGGATCAGATTCAGTATTTCAACACTCGACTCAAAGACCTGTCGGTGTCAGGAGACTCTCTGTACTCAAAGGTGAGATTCACATCTTTGACATTAAAATGATGGTCTGACCTTACTGGTCAATTTATTAGATGGTCTGTACTTATATAGTGCCTTTCTATCTTATTTCAAGACACTCAAAGTGCTTTACACTAAATCTGTGTCCTCATTTACCCATTCATACAGCACTTTACTAGAATTATACAAAGCTAATTGAACGAATAAGTCTAAAGAGATTAATCAGTTCTTTAGATCACATTCATACACTGATGGGACACACATCAGAGGCAATGAGGGGTTCAGTGTCTTGCCCAGGAAAAACTTCAGCATGTGACTGCTGGTGGATTTGAACCCCCAACTCTTACATCGGAGGGCAACTGCTCTAACCACTCAGCCACAGCCACTCCCTAGTTAATTATTCAAAAACAGGACCAACAATTGGACTCAGACTATGCGAGAAGACGCCAATAAGAAACTTTGATGAATTCAGTCACAGTGTTTAAATGTTGGTCTGTTAGGTTTAATTAAAGCTAAAAAAGTGATTTGTTTTTTTTAATGGGCTTGTTTTTACTGTAAAGCTCCTGATTCAATTCAGTTTTTCTATTCATTTAATTTATATAGCACCAAGTCATAACAGAAGTTGTCTCAGGGCACTGTACAAAAACATTCCCATACATTATAAAAGCCAGTTACAAAATGTCTCTAAGGAAGGAAGCCTGCAGACTCGATGAATCTTCTTTCTCGCAGTCTCCCATCCTGAGCTAGCACAAAGGAGACAGTGGAAAGAAAAACTTCCTTTTAACAGGGAGAAACCACCAGCAGAACCAGGCTCTTGACATGCAGCCATCTGCTTCAACCAACTGGGTTTGAGAGGACAGGAAGGAGAGACAAACAAACACAGAATGGCAGGTCCAGATGTTGGTGCAGGTGTACCTGAAAGACAAAAACACATGTCAAGGATAGAACAATAATTACAAATACAAACAGGTAGAGGAGAGTAAGAGAAGCAGAGTGAAAAAATGTGATCAGTTTGTCCTCTAGCCTGTAGCAGCATAACTAAGGGACAGTTCAGGAAACCCAGGCCAACCCTAACTTTAGGATTTATCAAAAAAGGAAAGACTTAAGCCCAGTCTTAAAACTGGACAATGTGTCAGTCTCACACACAGAAACTGGAATTTGTTTCCACAAGAGAGGAGCCTGATAACTGAAAGATCTTCCTCCCATTCTGTTTTTGGAAACTCTAGGAACCACAAGTAAACTTGCAGTCTGAGAGTGAAGTGCTGTTAGGAAAATATGGAACAATAAGATATCAAATATAAGATGGAGTTAGGTTGTTGAGAGCTTTGTAGGTTAGAAGTAAAATTTTGAATTAAATTCTGGATTTGACAGGGAACCAATGGAGAAAAGACAAAACTGGAGAGCTATGATATCTCCTACCAACTCCAAGACTCTGGCAGCACAATTCTGGATCAACTTAAGGCTTGTTAAAGAAGAATTTGGACACTCAGATAGCAAACCATTGCAATAGTCCAGTATAGATGTGACAAATGCATGAACCAGTTTTCTGCATGATTTTTAGATAGGATGTTTCTAATTTTAGCGATATTACGCAGGTGGAAGAAGGCAGTTCCAATAACATTTTTAATGTGGGGGAAAAAAGAAATGTCCTGATCAAAAATAACACCGTTTTAACATTAGAGCTGGAGGCCAGATGAAAGCCATCCAAAGAGGGCAAAAGACTGAAAAAAAAAATCATTCCTAAGATGCTCAAAAGCTTAAACCTCAGTCTTGTCTGTATTCAAAAGAAGAAAAATTAGGGTCTTCCAGGTTTATATGTCTTTAAGACATGCTTGTCGTCTAAGTAACTGATATGATTCATTGGGTTTCATGGACAAATATAACTATCATCAGCATAACAATGAAAATTTATCCTATGCTGTTTAATAACATTACCTGGAAGCATATACAATGTAAAGAGTGTTGGTACAAGCACTGAACCTTGAGGAACTCCATGACTAACTTTGGTGTATGAAGATACATTATTTACATTTACAAATTGGAATCTATCAGATAAATATGATTTAAACCAATTTAAAGCCATTCCTGTAATTCCAATATCATGTTCAAGTCTCTGCAATATAATATTATGATCAACTGCAGCACTGAGGTCTAACAATTGACCATATATGATGCTGATCTCATGCTGCTGATTATTTCATGTTGCTGTGTTCAGTAGTCCTCATCTGCTCACACAAACTCGTGTTTGTGCTGCTGTTGCTTTGGCACATTGTTTTTGTACTATTAGTGCTTAGTGTATTCTTAGTCGTGTGCATTCTTAGTTTACTGTATATTCTTAGTTCATGTCTCGGATCTTATTAGTGTTTTTCTTTACAATTTGTGTTTTTGTTGGATGTAACTGGGACCCTGCGTACATAGTTTCACCCCACGTCATGTACCACATGTGGTGTGTGTGACAAATACATTTCTCTGACTCTAACAGGACCAGTGTAGACACCGGTCCATTGTCAGAGGTCATGAGAATATCATTAGTAACTTCCACCAGTGCAGATTCAGTGCTCTGGTGAGCCCTACTACCTGTCTGAAACTCTTCAGACAGATTCTTTGCAGTTGATCATGTAACTGACCAGCAACTATTTTCTCAAGAATTTTTGAGATGAAAGTTAGATTAGATACAGGTCAATAATTGGCTAGGATTCAGAGTCAAGGTTATGTTTCTTAAGTAAATGTTTAATTACTTAAATCTTAAAATTGTGTGGTATGTAACCATTTATTAAGAGACAAATTAAGCAGATCCAAGACATGGTTATTAATTAAGGGAAATACATCTTTAAATAACCCGGTTGGGATAGGATCTAGCAGATGTGTAGATGCTTTGGATGAAACTTTTATTTTTGACAATTCAGAAGGCTCAACAGGACAAAAACAGTCCAAATATAAATCAGGTTCTAGTGATATTTTTAAAGTTGTCTCATCTGACACAGAACCAGAGGCAATACTAGGAATGTTGGTTTGAATTTGAAATATGAAATATATGAAATGACCACTGATCTGGGTCTGTGTTCCTCCTTTTCACCTGATAACTGGCTGGAGTCCTGTTTGGGTTTTTCCTCTGCTTTCAGGAAGGTCCAATTAGGATATCCACATTCCTCTAGGGCCTGTCTTGTGTGGGATTTCTCCTTCTGCCTGGCTCCTGAGTTAGTGGGGACGCTGTCCACTCTGTTATAAACAACCCTGATGACTCCTAACTTGTGATCTAGCAGGTGATGAAAGTCAAACTGTAAATACTGGTCTGTGTGGGTGGGTGTGCGTTGCACATCAGTTTTCAAACATCCTCTATCAGAGACTGAAACCTCACGGTTCAAGAAAGCCATTCTACCATCTTTTACATCTTCTTGTGTGAACTTTATATATTTATCCACAGAGATGATGTGATCAGTGAAATGTTGGAGATTTGATTTTAACCCAGGTGTCATCAACAGACCATGAAGATGAGACATAACCAAAACATAAAGAGAACCCGTCCATCGCTGTACAGGGACGGAGGCCTCCCTGTTCAACTGTCACCCTCTTACAATGCTGTGAGTATGGAGTATGCACATGCAAGTATCTCTCAGCCACATTTGCGCTTTGAGTGTCGATAAGATAGAAAGGCGCTACATAAGCACAGTCCATTTACCATTTAATCTGTGAATAGCAAGCAGCCATCAGGGTACTACTCATCGATCATTAGGCTGATGGTACTCCCATTGCATTGCATATAAACAACTAGTTCTGGGTGTCACCAGCAAACTGGTTGATCCACTATAAGAAGGTGCTGCTCATAAAACTGAGTTCTTTGCAGCTCCTCAGACTGGAGAAGTCTTTTGGATAAAAGACAAAACATTTTAACAAAGAAGTATCTATGTGGAGGACCTGATTCAACCTTGTTAGATTTATCTTCCCTGGATTAATGAGCATGAGGACAATGTTCCCACTACTTTTTAGAACATTGGGGTTTTAGAATTTGAAATGAATGAGGGGAATGGAACAGTGATCACCAAGTGGCAGTATTAAATATCACTATTTATAAATCAAATGCAAACTAACAGCAATCCGTTCACTCAGTCACAGCATGTGAACAGACCTCACTCTGCTCTTGCAGATCAGCAAAGAACCTGCTGCGTAATCTGGTTGGACACAAAAGCTGTGGAAATTTCCTGATTCTAAAATGTGTGCTGATATAGACATTAAGAATTGTGCACTGAGGCAGGGACAGCATAAATGAAAGCTTGCAGCCTGAACAAAATACAGTATAGTAAAATATTCTTGGTGTTTTTCGACTGTAGCATTCAGATTTAATTGCACAGTTAGTATGAACAGCCACATCCTACTGCCATCAAACAGGAGTCCATGTGAGTTTAGTTGGTGTAAAACTCTTACAGTCTGTAGCGTCAATATTCTGTCTGCACTTAAACGTCTTTTGTAACCCAGAAGAGAAAATATCCATCCAAGCACTTGCACTCTTTTATTTTTAAGACAATAACAAAACTTTTAATTTAGAAAGAGGAAGTGTAATCCTCTCTTTCTAGCTTTAGTTCCAGTTGAACGGGAGGTGTGGTCCCGTCTTTCTAACTTATGACGCCAACTTCACTCTGCTGCACGTTGGGGATGAAAAGAGGTTGGTCATGGATGCACTGTGTTAAACCTTGAGTCGATTTGATGAGTTTCAATGTAGAAAAGCATTTTAAAACAAGTAACTTAGGGTGACCAGATGTCCCTGATTTTCGGGGCAGTCCCAGTTTTTTGGGGACAGTCCCCATTTTGGACGACCTGTACCCTGCTAAAGCTGTCCCCGATTTGAGGTACGCGGGTGCAGTTGCGTGCAACAGCCGCTATTACCATAGCAGCTAGTGATGCCGACGCTGCAGCGCTGACGCTACAGAGAAGAAGAGCCATACGCGCCAAATTTAAAACAGAAGGAGAAGAAGCACTGCACGAGTTTGTCAACACTGATGGGGAGCTCTCCTGTGATGGTATGTATGAACAGATTTATTAGGCCCGGGCAGCTAAGCGCTGCAAAGGCCTATTGTAATCTCTCTGTTCAGGTGTGACCTGCATATTTTTTTGTGACAAATGAATAGGCCTTTTGGGGGCTTTATCATATCCCAAAACTCACCAAATTTGGCAGACTCATCAGGACTGGTGAAAATTTACGTATT
>JAVCKU010000042.1:32866211-32892608 GCA_032273985.1 Hypsolebias coamazonicus | reverse complement strand
TGTGCTGCCCAGAGACACCACAAGGTATGCAGTGACCGGGGATCGAACCTGGGACTTTCAGGTCCCAAGCCGGCTGCCCTGCCTCTACACCATCTTGTCTCCCATGTGACCAACAGTCAGCCACAGCAGAATGCTACAATATTTTAGTCTCATTAATTTAACTGGGTTCTTTAGCTATTTCAGGACTTGTGTGAAAATCTGAACATGTTTTAGATCACACTTATAAAGAAATATAGAAAATTATAAAGAGCTCACAAACCTTCAAGTACCACTAGAAGATTTGAGGCACCTGTATACCTTGATCTTCTTCACCTGCCTGCCCACTCTCCACACAGACTTTCTCTCTTCCCTCTCCTCTCACTTTGATGAAGAAAAAACAAAAAACTAATATGAGATTGAAGAAAAAAGTGTCTAGGATTATAAATTTGTCTTAAGAGGAACATTTTAGCTCCACCTGCTTCGTGTTACTAACAGTCAATCTTTGGACTAAGAACCCCCTAAGTGTAGATCTTTCTGCTTACAGGACAAAAAATAAAAATACATTTGGACATGTTAGAAAGCATCTTATATTCCAGTTGGACATGTAAGAAAGTTTATTTTGTTTCAGTTGGACATGTTAAAAAGTGTCTTATGTTCTAGTTGGACATGTTAGAAAGTTTATTTTGTTTCAGTTGGACATATTTGTGTCTTATGTTCTAGTTGGACATGTTAGAAAGTTTATTTTGTTTCAGTTGGATATGTTACAGTGTCTTATGTTCCCCTTGGACATGTTAGAAAATGTCTTATGTTCTAGGTGGACATATTAGAAAGTGTCTTGTGTTCTAGGTGGACGTTAGTGTCTTATGTTCCAGTTGGACATGTTAGAAGATGTCTTATGTTCTAGGTGGACATATTAGAGTGTCTTATGTTCCAGTTGGACATGTTAGACGATGTCTTATGTTCTAGGTGGACATGTTAGACCTCTGGACACTGTTTGCTGTTAAGACCAGGTGGAATCAGTGTGGACATGGTTGACTTACGTGGAGACACAGAAGAGTTTTTGACATCCCTGTCCCTAAGTGGACAAACACATTCAGGTAAAGCGGTGGACACATTCAGGTGGACGTCAGTGAAGAAGAGGGAAAACGGTTTTCATAAATGTTTTTATTTGGTAACAAGCAGAGTCCAGGATGAAAGGCACAAAGACACTGGTCCACCTGTCCCTGATTGGCCTCTACACCTGACTGGGTTCAAACACTTTACTGTCCACAAGCAGGTCAGCATCTACTGCAGGTCCAGAGGAGCCTCCAGCTGGAACCAGAGCCTGAGGACCAGAGAGCAGAACCACCTACTTGTTTCTTCCAAAGTTTAGCAGCTTCTGGTCCCTGACTCCAGAAACTCTGAACAGGTTCATGACCGGCACGAACATCAGGATGTCCCCTTCCAAGTGTCTGTCCCTGAAGGCTTTTATTTTGACACATCAGATGACTATCAGACAGAGGAACTTCATTCTGAAAGCTCTGGACAGGAAGCTACTAAATATTGCTGATTCTGATGAGTCCCTGATTTATCAGCAGAATGATGATGCTCTGCAGGTTAACCATGATCAGCAGGTTAAAGATGCTCAGCAGGTTAACCATGATGAGCAGGTTAACCATAGTCATCAGCAAATTAAAGATGCTCAGCAGAATAACGATGCTCAGCAAATTAAAGATGCTCAGCAGGTTAACCATGATCAGCAGGTTAACCATGCTCAGCAAATTAAAGATGCTCAGCAGGTTAACGATGCTCAGCAATTTAATGATGCTCAGCAAATTAAAGATGATCAGCAGGTTAACGATGCTCAGCAATTTAACGATGCTCAGCAAATTAAAGATGCTCAGCAGATTAACGCTGCTCAGCAAATTAAAGATGCTCAGCAGGTTAACCATGATCAGCAGGTTAACCCTAGTCAGCAAATTAAAGATGCTCAGCAGATTAACGATGCTCAGAAAATTAAAGATGCTCAGCAGGTTAACCATGATCAGCAGGTTAACCATGCTCAGCAAATTAAAGATGCTCAGCAAGTTAACAAGGTTCAACAAGGTAAAGATGCTCAGCAGGTTAACGATGCTCAGCAGGTTAAAGAGGCTCAGCAGGTTAATAATGCTCAACAAGTTAACGACGCTCAGCAGGTTAACAATGTTCTGCAAGTTAACGATGCTCAGCAGGTTAATAACGCTCAGCAGGTTAACAGTGCTCTTAAGATTAACGATGCTCAGCATGTTAACGGTGCTAAGCTCGTTAACCAATTGTTAAAAATCTGATGAACAACAAAATATTTTATGTGACTTTAATTAAAATGTGTGTTCTGGACAGAACAGGTGTGTTTTGGATGTACAGTAGTTGTTGAGGGATGAATAATTAAATGTTTCAAGTGGAATGAGCTGGTTCTCATCAACATGTTCTTTTTGAAGGTTTATTTATCATTAACCTGTATTTTACTTGTCTCTAACCTGTATTTAACCTGTAATTAACTTGTATCTAACCTGTATTAACCTGTATCTAAACTGTATTTAACCTGTATCTAACCTGCATCTAACCTGTATCTAACCTGTATCTAACCTGTATCTAACCTGTATTTAACTTGTATTTAACCTGTATCTAACCTGTATTTAACTTGTATTTAACCTGTATTTAACCTGTATCTAACTTGTATTTAACCTGTATCTAACCTGTATTTAACTTGTATCTAACCTGTATCTAACCTGTATTTAACTTGTATTTAACCTGTATCTAACCTGTATCAAACCTGTATTTAACCTGTATCTAACCTGTATTTAACTTGTATCTAACCTGTATCTAACCTGTATTTAATCTGTATTTAACCTGTATCTAACCTGTATTTAACCTGTATCTTACCTGTTTTTAACTTTATCTAACCTGTATTTAACCTGTATTTAATCTGTATTTACCTTGTATCTAACCTGTATTTAACTTGTATCTAACCTGTATCTAACCTGTATTTAACTTGTATCTAACCTGTATTTAATCTGTATTTAACCAGGCAAATCCCACTGAGATCACAGATCTTAAAAGGGAAGCCTGGGCCTGAAGGTAGTCTAACATGCATGTTGTTATTCTGTGTGAGGAAACCGGAGTACTCGGAGAAAACCCATGCAGCACAAGAAGAACATGCAGACTTCACACAGAAAGACCCCAAGTTCAACTGAGGATTGAGCCCAGGACCTTCTTGCTGTGAGGTAACAGTGCTAACTACTTCGGCAACGTGCTGCCTAAAACATTTGTGAAATAATTGAGTGGCTGTTCTTCAGAGGAGAACCCGATGAAGTGCCATTGTTCTGCTGATGTGAAGTGACTCCTGAGCCTCTATGAAGGTGGGCGGAGCTTAAAGCTAGGTTCAGAAAACAGATGGAGCAGAACTCAGAGTCAAACATTCACAACATCTAAACATTAATTATTATAAATGATCATTTTTAATTGACACATTTGATTCTAGTTTTAAATAATTCATGAGCTGAAAATTTATTTTAATACAAACAGTAAGTGAACAGCAGAACTCTGGGCCCAGCGAGTTAGAACCAGCTGCAGTTTGAGCTCCACAGGTTTAGTTCTCGTCTCGTTCTCTCACTGAAGTCCCGTGTTCTGAAGATTCTGATCCAACCTGAGAGGCCCAAAGAGCAGCTGATCAGCCGTTCCAACATCAGCCACCGAGCAGCAGAACCAGAAGTCCCAGAACTGTTCCACAGAACTTCAGGCAAACGTGGCAGAACATTCATATCTGTGACCTAACTGGAAGTGCAGAGGTCATGGAGACGAGCTGAGGAGTTCCTGCCTGCGCCGCATGATCTCCACGAACTCCGCATGGTCCGCCACCGCCTGGCAATGAAGAGTGGGAAAACAGCAGGTGGAACAATTAAAAGGACTGCATCTGGTTGGGCTCGGTGGGTGGGGCTCAATCGGTGGAGCTGAGTGGGTGGGGCTTGGTGGGTGGAGCTCAGGTGAGGCTGAGTGGGTGGGGCGCAATGGGCGAGGGCTTAGTGGATGCTGCCTTCATCAAATGACTCCACCCCTGAGTCACAGGTAATAGCTGCCAGCTTCTCCTGCCGCCTCCTCATGATCTCCTGGAGCTCAGAGCCTGAACTCTTCTGGACACGTTGAGGACACCGAGGACATGAGGAGGAGACAGACAGGTGGTTAGAGTCCAGAAACAAAAACCCAAACCCAGATATGATCTCAGGAGACTCTCACAGGGAGGCTTCATCTCTGCTGCAGTTTGTTCACATCTCCTCCTCCGGTCACTCCTGAGCTATAGTTCACTCCAGAACCAGAACCAGAGGAGCAACTGTTTCACAACGCTCAGCTTCACTGTCCTACCGTTAGCAGCCGATGAAATTAGCATCTGATAGTATTAGCAGCTAATGCCATCAGCAGCTAGTACGGTCAGCAGCTAATGCCATTAGCAGCTAGTACAGTTAGCAGCTAATGCCATTAGCAGCTAGTACTTTTAGCAGCTAATGACTTTAGCAGCTAGTACTGTTAGCAGCTAATGACTTTAGCAGCTAGTACTGTTAGCAGCTAATGCCTTTAGCAGCTAGTACAGTTAGCAGCTAATGCCTTTAGCAGCTGGTATCCTTAGCATTTAGCGAATGCGTTTGCTCCACAGCTTGTGTAGTAAACACATCAGCTAAATTTAAGCCTTCTCGATAAGTTGATATGAAGTCATGCAGACCCGGTCCATTTCTTGTCTTTCTGTCCCTGACACACACAGAACCACCGTCTCTGGTGTCCGACTTGTTTTCTGACTTTCCAACATCAGCTGATTTAATTTTGTTGTCAGGTACATTGACGATGACGATGGTTTGAGAAAATGTTCTGGCTTGGACTGAAGTTCTCTGCACACCAGCTGGACTAATCAGAAGGTTTACCTCCTGACCAGCAGAAGAGCTTCAGGAGGAATCGATGAACCTGGAGAGTCTCCCACAGACCTCTCTAAAACCAGTACTCTCCTGCAAACCAGAAGATCCAAGTCAAAAATCTGCTGTGAGCTTCTGAACAGAAACCAGAGGCGTCCATCAGCAGCAGGTAACTTTCAGCAGCTGGAATCAGAAGGAATGCTGGGTAACCGAGGGCTGACAGATGGTTGCACAAAGGTCTGCTGAGCCAACATGAACGTGACATCCAGCTGACCTTTGACCCTTGTGCAATCAGCTGAAGACGTTGAGCTTTATACTTACCGGCTCTTTAAACAACACCTTAACTCTTGGTCTATGAGTAAGGCTAAGAGCAGATCTACATCCTGGTCTCTACAGGGTGGGGGTCAGGATAAACAGTAAGTGGAACACTGGGCTCACTTTGGAGAGTTTAAGGTGGAGGAGGACTGTTGCTACCTTCAACATCTAACCTTTGTTCTGTTGGCCAGAATCAGGATTTACAGCAACCATAACAATGGTCCAAATCTGGAACAAAAACTGAGTCGATCTTTGCTCGAGTGAAGAAGAACTCAAGTCTGACCCACTATGAACACTTCCTGGTCACTTCAAGACCAGCAGGAACCACAAGTCTGTTCTCAAACCAAGACCAATGAGATCCAGACATCAAACTCAAGACTTTCAGGTTCATTCAGGGACAACTGAAGTCCAGTTACACCAAACCAACAGTCCAGCATGGTGGTGGTAGCATCATGCTGTGGAACAGTGAAGGAGGTCTTCCTCCACAGTGTTCAGATTCACCTCACATTAGCTGCTGGATGATTGAAACCTGGATTCAGATGGGTCCAACAAGACCACACAAAACTTGTTTCTGTTGGATAAAGCGCCAGAACTGGTCCTCCCAAAGCCCAGACCTCAGCCTGATTGAAAAACACATCATGTCCAGAAAACCAACCTTGTTCAAGGAGCCAAAAAGTCTGAGGCTCAGGAGAACTGTCTGAGGGACATTAACTGTGAGGGGGAAATGGCAATTAGTACAAGATGATGGATGAAACCTTCTGACTGCAGCTTTGTGTCTCACAAGTAGACAAAGAGGTCTTCAGTCCAGGGTCTTCATTGATCCCTGTGGATCTGTGTCCAAAAAACAACTGACCAAAGTCTGTCAGTGCAACTAACAGAGTCCCACTGAGTCCTTACCCAAGATGTGTAAAGCCTTTATTAGGAAGACTAACTAGTTCCCAAGTCAAACCAGTCAGAGGGACTTGGTAGTCCAAGATCGAGTAGCCAGTTCCAGTGGAAATCAAGACCATCAAAACCTGAGACAAAAACCTTAAGTAGAGATTTGTAGGACCTGTGTCTCCTCATGTGGGGTGAAGGGTCTGGTTTGAGTCACCGGTGGCCTTCAGTTTCTGTATTTTATTCAGAAGAAACAGTTTTTGACTGGACTCGGGTCCATCTAACCTTAGCCCAGTGAGTTCTCTGGGACATGGACATTCTGGCCAACAGAACAAAGAACATGCCGATCTGAGACGATACCTTAAAGATTGTTGGAAGACAACCAGAAGATCAGAGGAGGGTCAGAAGAAAACCTGCAGGGGGGAAGAGACACCACACCAGACCTTTCCAGAGCTGGGGGACAGAAAACTTGAAGACACAGAAGATCCTGAAGAGACCTTCAGCTTCCAGAAACAACCTGACTGCAGCGAGAAGGGACGAGGTCCCGGTCCACTTCAGGACTGTCAACAGCGCCTCCTGCAGGTCCAACCAGACTAAAGACCAATGAGGCTTTGGACCAGGGGGGTCAGGGACCAAATTCAAAATCCTGGTTTGAGTCGAGGGCTGGATTCAGTCAAGATACAAAGATGCTGCACTTTTATTTTGTTTTATTCAGAAACATGAACTTTTATTCTGACAGAACAAAGTCTGCTGCAAGTCCAGATCTTTGGACTTCTTCTGGTGTTTTGTCTCATCGGAGACATTCATAAAGATGGACGCCTACCTCAGATAAAATGTCCCACATTGTTTCCTCTACCATTATAAAAGCAGTGCGCCCCGCCCAAACAGAACCCCCCCACCCCGTTGAAAAGTGCCGGCACTGACGTAGCGCTCTACAGACGCACTAGCTAAAAAGCTATGACTGTGGAGGTAGAGCTCCGCCTCCACTCACATCGAGCCCCCCACCCCCACCCCGCCCCCACTCGAAAGCTGTCAGTACAAACAGTGCGCAGTAAACTACTCCGACCCATATTTGTCTTTTGGAGACAAAGTCCCTCTTCATGTGAGCGGTACCCTCCATGGCCCCGCTCACAAGAAGGCACAAGAAATTTTGCTAACGCTGGAGAAAGTCTCTGTTTTTAGAGGCATGTGGGGTTCCTCCACGCCGGACAACCGTCAGCTGCTGCAAAGCATGCTGGGATTTGTAAACCTGAAGAAGTTTCTGATTTACAACGTTATGGCCTAATTTAAACGAGTAAATTTAGAACTTTGTCTCCTCTTCAGCAAACTAATTCCACACGATGCAACTTCTTATTAATTATATTTATTGAAGGATTATTACGACAAAATCAGGAACTTTTGGCTTGGAGTTAAGCTCCGCCTCCTGGTGGACAAAGTCTGAAAAATGTGAAAATAAAGTTTTTATTTCGTCTCTGCTCGCTGCAGCACGTCTTTAACGGACCAATCAGGCGGCTCCACTAACATGTAAACAACAACAAATAAACAACCCAGAGAAGTCGACATTCTGCATCTTGACTGATTAAAATAACGCCGACCTTTGAAAGATTTATTTATTTGATTCAGACGCTAATGTTCACCCAACAGAAACTTTTCATCACTTTAGACTCATTCAAGATTTAAACTGCACAAATGATCTTTTATTAATTTACAGCTGGAAATGTTCACACTGGATGTTTACAATGTTTTAGTTTTCATCAAAATATTGGACTTTTTATTATTGTATATTAACTTTGTGTGTATTTAACTCCAAACTATTTTTGTTTTCCTCCAACAGGAACAACAAACTCAAACAACTTTAAATATGTTTTTATTCATGTTTGACTTTTTGGGTTGAATTTAAATTGTTTAATATTTTCATGTTCAGAAGCGTTTAATTGTATTTTTTTAATATTCAGGATGTTTCTGGATTCAAAAGGAATTTTCAGAAATGACAATTTTTATTTTTAAATATTTTGATAGGACTTTTATTTTAAAAACCAAAAACATCTGCTAGTCAATAAAAACAATAACAATAATAACAACAACAATAGCAACGATGATGATGAAGATGATGATGATAATAATTTAGTGGAACTTGACCTAAACAACATTTATGAGTTTCTTGTTATTTATAAAATAAATAAATAAATAATTTTGTAAAACAAGTTTTCTCTAAATGTCTGAACTCTTGGACAAATTCTTTTGTTTGTTTTTCTAAAATTCACACCTTTATTCTGAAGGTCTGCTGATATTTTTCTGAAACATTTGGAAATGGATTTAAATGCTAACTTTCAAAGTAAAAGCCCTGAGGGTTTAAACAGGAAGTGGGCGTGTCTCACCTCCAGCGCCGCCTTCTGGACGGTCACCTGACTGAAGACTCGCGCTCCGTCATCGGGACAAACCGTCTTCAGCTCGTCTTTGTTCAGAGAGAAGAGCTGAGCTCCGGTCAGAACGCCCAGGCTGCTGATGGTTCTGAAGGAAGCACACCGCCACAATAAGAGCTACACACTTCCTGCAGCCTGTTACAGTAAAAGCACAAAGACTCACACGGGGCTGAAGCCTTTGGCCTCCAGCCAGCCTCGGACTTCCTGCGGAGACGAGTCGTAGGTGACGCTGGGGGGCGGCAGGCTGGAAGACGGGACCTGGATCTTCTTCTGAGCGCTGCGACCCAAAGTCAGTCGGTGAGCCAGCTCGTCCTGGACCTCCTCCATGTTGGACTTCCTGCCTGAAGAGGAAATGACAACAACATTACTTCCTGTGGCCCAACGAAAAGAACACGATGGAGGAAGTTAAGCGTAAAAAAATTAATCAGGAATTTTTTTTTTTAGGAATATAACATTTTATTTTCTAAAGAACATTAAAGGAAGTTCAAATCCCAAACCTTCAAACTCAGGAGGGATGAACAGGGTGACAACCAGATCATGGAGCATGATGATCCATGATGATCATGAATGGAGCATCATGATCCATGATGATCATGAATGGAGCATGATGATCCATAATGATCCGTGATGATCATGATGATCATGAATGGAGCATGATGATCCATAATGATCCGTGATGATCATGATGATCATGAATGGAGCATGTTGATCCATGATGATCATGAATGGAGCATGATGATCCATAATTATCTATAATGATCATGATGATCATGACTGTAGCATGATGATCCATGATGATCATGAATGGAGCATGATGATCCATGATGATCATGAATAGAGCATGATGATCCATGATGATCCATAATGATCCATGATGACTATAATGGTCATGAATGGAGCATGATGATCCATGATGATCATAAATGGAGCATGATGATCCATGATGATCATGAATGGAGCATGATGATCCATAATGATCCATGATGATCATGAATGGAACATGATGATCAATAATTATACATAATGATCATGATGATCATGAATGGAGCATGATGATCCATGATGATCATGAATGGAGCATGATGATGATGATCATGAATGGAGCATGATGATCCATAATTATCCATAATGATCATGATGATCATGAATGGAGCATGATGATCCATGATGTTCCATAATGATCCATGATGATCCATAATGATCCATGATGATCATAATGATCATGAATGGAGCAGACTCTCCTGCACTCTGGTCTATTTGAACAGGTTATTTCTACATTTACCTACACATGCAAACATTTGATTCAATATATATTTTACAGACATTAACTAAATTAAATCAGGTTCTCTGGACGATTAAAAAACTGTTGAAGTTATTGATGCTGAACTGAATGTTTAAATAATATTTACTTTATCCACTGAACATTTTAATAACCACCAGCAGTGAAGTCAGAGCTTTTTACTGTTTCGGATTTAGTGACAGACTCATAAAAACTGACCTGACATCATGACATCATGACATCCTGCAGCCTTCACAACATTAAACTACACAATAGTTACAAAAACAAACATCTTTAGTCAGTTCTGTCCACCTGCATGTCATTATTAAAACTAAATAATTTACAGGTTCCTTCCTATGTTGGTGCCACAGTTTCTACACTACATAACTTTTATTCTCCTTTCCTTCAAAATCCTCTCCATCTCCTTCTGTTGTTTCTATTTCATCCCTCCTGACCGCCAGAGGGCGGTGCTGAAAGCACTGAATGTTCCCGTCGCGCATGCGCTGTTCGAGTAATTATATCAACGACGTTACACAGGTGTGACCGGATAAGCAATCAGAGCTATATAGCCTATCATTATCCGTAACTCAGTCCTTCTTTGTTCTCGCGCACGGTTCAATCCAAGGCTTCAGACCTTTGGATCTTTTCTCTCCCGTCGCTGGAGGCCCAATAGCTTGTTAGCTGGAGCAGCGTGCTCCCCTTCGTGGGCCGCAACTGTTTAACCTTTGTGAAGGTATTTCATTGGGGGCGACTGTAGCCTTGACTACTGTGTTCAGCTCGGCGGCTTTGCCCCGCGAGGAGACTACTGTGTGGATTTATACATAAGTAGTCTTATTGTACCTTGAAGCTTCCAAGTGTGTGAGTTTCAACGGTAGCTTTTCTGCCATTGGCTGCGGCTCCGTCCGCTACCTGAGATGATTTCAGGTAGGATTCAACGTCTACCGTAAGTAGTCTGATTGGTTTGGTTTATGCAGCCAGCTGTGTTCTAGCCTCTTTTAGTTTGGCCTTGTTTTTTTCCTTGGTGAAGGTTGGCTTTGTGCACCCTCTCCCAAACATTTTCTTCGCCAGTCTTGAATGGTTGGGTTAAGCTGCTGGTGCTAGCCTCTCAGTTTGGCCTTGTTTTTTCCTTGGTGATGGTTACCGTTGTGTACCCTCTCCCAGGCAGTTTTGATTGTGCTGGCAGTACTAGCCTCTCTCGGTTTGGCCTTTTTTATGTCTCTGAGGCTTGTGCCTCTCATATCTATTTTTTACCAGCATCGCTTCCCTGCTTCCAGTCTTCTCACTGGCATTATACACTTCGGCTGAGCTAGACTTTCTAGCTCAGACCTTAAATTAATTGGTGAAGGTGTGTGTTTGCGCGCCCCTCTCCCAAGTCACTCCCGCTGGCATCATAATCAGCTGAGCTAGGCTTACTAGCTCTGACCTTGATTTAACTGGTGATGGTGCGCGTCTCACGCCCCTCTCCCAAATCATTCCCACCGGCATCATAACACTAACGCTGTGCCTCAGAGCACTGGATTGAACTAGGATTCTAGGTCTGACCTTGTTTATTTAGTTGGTGAATGCGGGCGATGGCGTCCCCTCTCCCAATCTTCTTTTCCAACTTCATACAGCTGGACTAGGTTTTGTTCCTGGACTTAGTTGCGATCCCAAACCCTTACTGATTTGCAGTTCTTTCTACAAAGGAGCATGGACGGCTCCCACTGTTGCACGGGTTGCGGGGCCGTGCTCTAGGAAGATGATGGTTACGACCTGTGCCCTGCCTGCCTTGGGCATGACCACCTATTGGCGGCCCTGTCAGAAAACCCCTGTATGAATTGCAGCTTCATGCCTCGTGCCATGAGGGTGACTTGGCTGACCCGGTTTTGCCCCGAGCTTGGTGATGAACTCCCGCCTTCTGGAAAGGAGGACCCACTTAGGCGCTCAAAGCGCCGGGCTGAGGCCACAACTTCTGCATTCCTGCCTAGGAAGAGGCGAGCCAAGTCTAGCCAGGGTCTCTCCACGAGAGTGGAGCAACTGTCCGCTGAATTGGCGGAGATGAAGTCCCTTTTTCAGGCACGCCAACTGGGGGCCGCACCAGGGGCAGTGATCGGACCCTCCTCCCCACCCATGTCTGAACTGGCCGTGGAGGAGGATGTGTTATCCTTGGCTGCCTGTGCCTCTCACTTTCTAGGTGAGGAGGACGACCAGTCATTTAATCAGGGGAATGGTTCACTTTCTTCGTCCCGGACTGCAGATAGTGGGTCAGGTGACGACTCGATGCAGGACGTCATGCGGATGGCCCTGAGACAGCTGCAGCTGGACATCCCGCAACCAGAAGAACCCACCACTGGAAGTGCCTTCTTCAGGCATGGACAGGCCCTTCCTCCCTTTTCCATCCCTTCATCAGAGGAGTACCTGAAGGAGTTACACGGTTGTTGGCGGGACCCAAAGTTATTTGCACATCTCTTGGCAGATGGCTGAACACTGGCGGTCATGCATGAGCTGGCTGCAGTGGGCCTGGATTGCATGCCGGCGATCGAACTTGCCATCGCCTCGCTCATCGTCCCACCAGAGGAAACTTTGCGCAGGGAGGTCCGGTGTCCACTACTTCAGTGTCGTGTCATGGATGAGTTCCTTTGCAGAGCTTATCAGGCCGGAGCACATACTGGCCGCCTCGGCAATTCCATGGCACACCTTCTGCTTGCTCTTTCCGCGACCCTTCAGGGCACCAATGGAACAGCAGCGGCGGTGAGCTTTAGCGATGAAGCACTTCAGGCCTTTGCACTTATGACATGAGACCTTAGACGCCTGATGTCCTTCTTGGTCCAGGCTCGCCGACAGGTCTGGTTGGCGCAATCAGCTCTGTCCGGGCCATCTTGCAGGACCCTCCATGATGTCCCAGTGGTGCTGGGGGAGTTATTTGGTTCGGCTGCCTTGGCAGCGCTGGAACGGATCGTCCAGACACGTCAGATGAGGCAACAACTTTTGAGTCTTAGCAGGGCGATGCACCCCCTCCTCCTCGACATCTAAGGTATCTACCAGCTGATCTGAGTAGTCAGCTGCAGTCTCGGAGTCGTGACCCCCCAAGGGGCCTTTACCTTCATGAGCGTCAGCCTAGATCCAGCCGGGGCTTTCGTGAGTCTGCCCGCCAACCAGCTGTGCGGGGCAGGAGCTCCTGCCATACCTAGACGATTGGCTTATTTGCGCCCCGTCTCAGGCATGCGCCCTTCGCGACACGGATCATCTGCTCGCTCACGTGTCCCAGTTGGGCCTCAACGTCAATCTGGAGAAGAGCTGCGTGATTCCTTCACAAACGATCACGTTTCTCAGAGTGGTCCTGGATTCATCCTCCATGACAGCGCGCCTTTCTGTCCAAAGGGGGAGCGACATACTCCAATTGACCGGTCGGTTCACGCTGGGCAGGCAGTTCCCCTACGTCGCATTCTTACGGCTGCTAGGCAAACTGACCTCTGTCACTCGGGTGGTACCCTTGGGCCTGCCGTCTCGTCGCCCCTTGCAAAGGTGGCACAACGGTTTTCGCCTGAATGCCAGACTGCACAGACATCGCAGGCTCACAGTGACGTGGCCGTGTCTCCTTGCCCTTACTCCATGGAGGGACGAAGCTTATTTGTTCAAGGGTGTCCCCATGGGGGTGGTAGTGTGTTGCAGGGAAGTGGTCACGACAGATGCCAGCTCTACATGATGGCGTGCTGTGTGGCAGTACAGAGCGGCCCACGGCCGTTGGGGTGTAAGAGACCGCTCCCAGCATATGAATGTGCTAGAGCTGTTTGCAGTGCATTTGGCACTCAAGCACTTCCTGCCCCACCTGGAGGGCAGGCATGTCTCGTTCAGTCGGACAACACCTCTGCTGTCTACCACATCAACCACCAAGGGGGCACCAGGTCAGCACAACTTCTCAGTGTGTCAAAGATGCTCCTGGAATGGGCCTCCACTTGTCCGTTCACCCTGCGGGCAACATACTTACCGGGACGACACAATCAGGTCACAGATTTTCTCTTCCACCGGGGGTCTGCCCCGGGGGAGTGGTCCCTCCACAGCGATGTAACGTGGATGATTTGAGACTGTTTTGGTCTAGCGGAGGTGGATCTGTTTGTAACAGAGGAGTCAACCCAGTGTCCCCTGTGGTACTCCCTTACGGGGGCAGCTGGTGCGCTAGGCCAGGACACGCTGGCTCATCCTTGGCCGAAGGTCCTTTTATATGCCTTCCCACCCCTTTCCCTGATTTGGCCAACCCTTCACAGAGTCCTAGAGGAGGGCCACAGGATGTTACTGGTGGTCTCACGTTGGCCGGCTCGACCATGGTTTCCACTGCTGTGGAGCCTATGTCAGGGGGTCCCGTGGCATCTTCCGACCAAGAGAGACTTGCGGTCTCAGCTGGGGGGTGTTGCTGTGGCACCCCAACCCTCAACGTCTTCAGCTGTGGGTGTGGCCACTGCAGGGCCAGGGCAGCAGCTGACCGGAGTTTCGAGCCCCGTCGGATACACCATCTTGGGTGCCAGGGCACCCTCTACTCGTCAGCAGTACAACAACAGGTGGTGTCTGTTTTCACAGTGGTGTTCTGATCACGAGAACCCAGTCTCATGTACAGTACCCACCATTCTGGAGTTTCTCCAGTCTCTCCTCGATAAGGGCCGCTCTCCCTCAACGCTTAAGGTCTATATGGCGGCAATATCATCTAACCATGCCGGCTTCGATGGCCGTACGGTGGGAAGCCATAATTTAGTGTCTCTTTCAACGTGGTGCCCCCAGGTTGCACCTACCGACAGCTACATGGGCACCAAGTTGAAACCTGCCCTTGGTTCTCGATGCTCTGTGCTGCCCTCCGTTTGAGCCACTGACGCAGGCGGACCTCAAATGGCTTTCATGCAAGACGGCTTTTCTGCTGGCTATTGCCTCAGCAAAGAGGATCGGCGAATTGCATGCTCTCTCGGTCAGCCCCTCATGTCTCAGGTGGGACCCTGAGGGCTCTGATGTTACCTTGTGGCCGAACACTGCGTTTGTGCCAAAGGTGTTATCTCGCTCTTACTGTAACCAGCCGTTAAGGCTGGCGCGTTTTCAGCTTGCTCCTGGCGAGGGGTCTGGACTACTGTGCCCGGTGAGAGCGTTGGAGGCGCACGTGGCAGCTACTGCCACTATACGACAGTCGGACCAGATGTTTGTGTGTTACGGAGGCCCTAGGTTGGGCTGGCCTCTTTCCAAACAGCACCTCTCCCACTGGGTTGGGGATGTCATCTGCCACGCCTATGCGGCAAGGCTTGGTCCCCTGCCAGTCAGCGTAAAGGCTCATTCTACCAGGAGTGTGTCTGCTTCCTGGGCTGCCCTGAGGGGGGCTCCACTGGAAGCAATATGTGTTGCTGTGTCATGGACTTCCCCAAGCACTTTCACCAGATTTTACGGAGTTAACGTGGCCACCCCTCATCCCCTGGGCCAGGTTCTTCTGCAAGGGCCCTCTGGGCCCCCTCAGTGAGGCACGTGCTCAGGATTCTTCATGACATCGTTGGTATTAGTCATTCAGGGCTTTCAGCACCGCCTCTGGCGGTCAGGAGCGATGAAATAGAACAAAAGTTACGAATGCAACTACGGTTCTATGAATCCCGGCTGACCGCCAGAGCTTCTCTCTCACTCAGAATCCTTGCTTTACGCGAGAAGATTCTGTAAGAGTGAATTACGGAAAACGATAGGCTATATAACCTCTTATTGCTTATCTGGTCACACCTGTGTGACGTCGTTGATATAATTACTCGAACAGTGCATGCGCAAAGGGAACATTCAGTGCTTTCAGCACCTCCCTCTGATGGTCAGGAGGGATGAAATAGAACTGAGGTTTTTGATCTTCATGCATTCAGCTGGGAGCTGCAAGATACAGAATAACGATCAATTCATTGTGAAATCAATCTTTATTAGATTATTGTATGATAAATGTCAATATGTCATGATTTCATTCTATCACCACCACAAAAAAAGTTTCAGGCTCTGGATTTTTTTTTTTTTTCCACTTTAAGCCCTGCTCGGTTCACATAGTTCCCTCTGGAGATCCGTACACTCTCGGGGGTGTCGAGGACGACCAAGGATGACGTCAGATAGAATCCAAAGAGTCCTGAAATGATGACAGAATAATTATTCAGCTGGGCCCCCGATTGGTCCGGAGACTTGTTTATTGATTTCATGTATTGTTTCTGATTTATGTTTACATATAACCTTGTCTACAGAATGTGTTTAATTTGAGCAGAAGTTAATTTTATATAAAAGCTGCTTGTCGCCACAGATTTAGTCTCCTGAACATGAGTCCAGATTCAAGTCATTCCAGGACTCTCCATGTCTTTATCCTCAGCCAGTCCTTGGTGGATCTCCTGGTCTATTTTGGGTCCAGTTCTGGTTCAGATGATTTTTCTATGGTCATGAAGTTCTTCAAGCCCCCGGTGATACACAGTAACATTCATGGTAGATTTGATGATGTGAGCTGCTGCACCACAACACCTTCAGACCATGACTCTTCCAACTCTGTGTTTCACAGCATGGACGGGGTTCTTTTCTTGGATTGTTGCATCTGCTTTATGTCAAACGTGCGCTCTGTTGTGATGTCGAAATATTTAAAATTCAGTCCTGTCTGTCTAAAGAGCAATGTCCCAGATGTTCCAGATGTCCACAAGCCCGCTGAAGGTCGTGTGAAGGTGCTCCAGGGTTTTTGGATGTCTTTAAGCATCCTGCAGTCTGCTCTTAGGGGTGAACTTGCTTGGATGGCCAGGTCTTATGGACTGTTTCCAGACAGTAACGTGGTTGGTTTCAGACTGGTTTTAGAGCTTCTTGGATCCCACAGCAGACTGGTTAGCTGCTACAGTGTTCTTCCTGATGCCTCAGACAGCTCTGTTGGTGTCACCAGCAGTCGGCATCACTCCAAACCTAACGTCTGAGGTTTAAACAGAGCAAACCTCCTTCAACATGTAGAGTCAATGTTGAGGTGTCCTGATATATTCCTGACCAAAAACTGCACTTTTTTAAAATGTATATTAATCAGGAAGTAAAAAAAAGTTTCTTCTTCAGTCTGATTTGTTGAGTTTTATGGTGTACATCTGTCTAAATGTGTTAACACACACACACACACACAGGGTGCACACACTCAGGTGTTTTGTTTCTGTCCCTGCAGACAGCAGCGGTCCATCCAGTGCCGTTTCCAGCGCCGGACCTTCCTCCCCCACCACAGCTGACACCTCCCCACGGTTCAGCTTCAGCGAGAAGGTTCCTCTCACCCCTCAGAGCAGTGAGGAAACCCACTCCTCTCAGAACATTTCCACCCAGCCGCCCCCTGCTGTTGGGCCTCAGGGCTTGGACCTAACCTGTCCTGCAGTTTCAAACACAGGTGAGATCCCTCTGGCTCCAGAAGACCCTCCAGAAGGAGATGCTGGACTCAGTGCTGAAAGTGAGAACCAGACTGACAATCCTGAGCTCCCCCTGTATGGGCTGGAGGTTGCCTCGGTCACCATGGACCCTTCCAGTGGTCCGGTCTCAGATGCAGACCACAGGCCCCCCTGCATGGCCCTCGCTGAACTTGGCCTGGGTCGGATGGAGGGTTACGGTCTTCCCGGCTCTCTACCAGTGCTGCTGGAGCTGCGGGAGAGCAGCAGCGAGGCGGGGTCCAGCTCACAGACCCCTCAGTCTCCTGAGGGTCCAGATGAGTTTTTTGACACTCAGGAGTCCATGGATCTGTGGATGGATGGTCCAGAAAACACCCCCCTGCCTGATACTGCGGGCTACGAAGCCATTCAGCCAGCAGACCTGTGAAACGAGCCGCACCGACTCAAAGTAAGGATGATGATGAGTTTTCTGACCTCCAACCAGACCTCCCTGCTCCTCCTGTTCTCCTCAGAGGATCACATGACATCCAACAAACTGCTGATTGGGTTTGAAGGACAAATGAATGATGGTCCTCTGACCCCGCCCACTTTCTGTAAACAGGCCCCGCCCCTGTCTGTAATCAGGAGGACTTCTGTCGTCTCAACGGCTCTGTACTCACTTTCATACAAGACCTTTTTGGAAAATCTCTTCTCAGCTGTTTTTGCTCTTGGTATGAAAAAACAAGGTAGACGTTCACCGAGTTTTAAACTTGCAGAAACAAATCTTGTCAAACAAGAAGAACTGGGCTGAAATAAGGATTCTGTTTATGAGTCCTGTGTTTATCAGTTTTATCAAATTTTGTGCATATTTTGTCGTCTTCTCCTCGACTGCTGCAGATGTCTGGACTCCTGTGGTACCAGCTCTTATGCTCAGAACCTGGGTACTTCCTGGCTTTGGTCCAGACGAGCTTCTTTACTTGTCCTGTTTCTGATCTGTTACAAAACAAGAAGTTAACTCGTTTAAGGATCACAGAAAGTGAAAGAGCCACAAGATGACAAAAAGCTAGTTTCTCTCAAGTCCTTAACCTCCTCTGAAGATTAAATTTATGTAAGTAAAGCATTAAAATGAAGATATTTATAGATAGATATGATTTATTTTTTAAAAATCATCTTTAAAAAGCCTGTATTTTTAATTACCTGAACACCAGATGTTTATTGTTTCATAGCTTCTGAATATTTTTTGTAAAAGCACATCATGATGTGTTAAAACCTAAATGCCTCATATTCTGACTGAACAAACAGGAAGGCTTTTATTTTGGTGAGCAATGATGTAGCATACACGTGCGCATGGTGAACATGCACATCCGCTGTCAGGAGACAATGTTAATCCCAGAAACTGATGTCAGCGGACTGTGAACAGGTAAAATGTTTGTTGATGAATGATGTGCATCTTGTTCATGAGAAAAAGAGTAATACTGTATTTTAAAACAGATGTTGATCTAAATGTTATAAAATAAAAGCCTAGAGTTCATTGAAGGAATGCATATCACCCGCTGAGTTTTAGACTGAGACTATCTGCTGTTACTAATAAAGTTCTGCTCCATATCACGTCACTGGGAGTGTTTTGTAAATCATGCTCAGCCACTACCACACCAAATTTACACTCAACATCTGTGAAACCAGCTAGTAAAGCCCAACCAATATGAAAATTTTGGCTGTTGCTGATACCGGTTTTGGGAGGGGAAGCCGGCCGCCGATAACTGAAATAATGGCTAAACATTTTTAAATTTGTCAACCCACAAGAATCTAAGTAAACAGTGAGTGGAGCGGGGCTTGTTCATTTAGAGCAGCTGTTAGCAACTAGGAAGCTAAGCCAATCAGATCCACACTATACGTAGACCCACAGGAGGTTTACAAGTGGTGCACTGGTCATTAAAACAGTCTTCATAATTCTATTCTCCACTATTCACCATAAAGTTATCAAGTGTGTTACAAAAATATAAATTAAACAAAGAAACACCTTCCCTGTTCATTGTTTAGTCAGTCAGTCACGTATAGTGACGGTCTAATTGGTATTGACTGCAGCAGTTTATTTTTTATGTTTGCAGAGAAGTAAAGATGTCAGACTGTGCATTTCATTGAGGACGACAAAGATAAAGTCACTAACACTGATATATATTTAACTATATGTTAGATTTGTTGCTCTGGAGAAAGTTTTACAAGGCTAAAGCCTATGCTAGCTAATCTAAACATTAGCGTGCTAACTTGAGAGGCACGTAGCTAATGACAAGCAGGTTGGACGATTAAAGAGAATTAATTATTTTTTATTTTACAAATCAGTTAGTATAAATTACCATGCTCCGTTCAGTAAAATACAAAGTGTTGCTCGCTGCTTCAGCTGTGCTGAAAGTGAAACTTAAAGTGAACACCATGACTTGAAAGTTGTCTTCCTGTGCCCTCTGCTGGATACATTGTACAATTACAGCTGCTTCCAGCATTTCAGGGATGGAAATTAGACGTGTTTGTATCAGCACATAATAGGAAAATTATCCTTGATACGATAGGTCGTCTGCATCAGCCTAAATTATTTATTTTTATTTATATATTAGAATGAAATGACACACATGTCACATTATCAGCCCTATCAGTCAGACTCTAGACAAAAACGTTGTGTTTTCTAAGATCAGCTGGCTCTTCCGGCCATCTTAAACTGGAATCATTTTGTAGATGTACATTTAGTTACTTTACATAAGTATAATTAAAATTATCCATTGGTTCATGAAATGTTTTGTTAACCTTAGCAAGCACAAACATGATGGCTGATCTCTGGGTGGAAAAAATAAAACACTGGTGCACAAAAGGCAAGAGGGAGACGGTTTGTCTTTAGTAAATGATGTTTTTATTTGTCTTTGCCACACTGTTGACTCTTTCAACAATAAATTAATTTCTATATTTAACTTTCAGAAGCATTAAAGAGAAATAAACAGGATATTGCACTTTAAACAAGAGAGAAGCAGGGAGAGGGGGAAACCCATCAGGCTTTCTTTAACACACAGACAAGCCAGGTTACATGATCGCCCTCCGCAGCAGACACACACACATCTGGTACCGCAGCACATCAACGTACTGCCTGACTTCTACAGGACTCAGACGGGTCTCATGCACCAGCAGGCAGGGCTCACCAGGATCCAGAGTCTGTGGAGGTCTGAGTCACACCAGGTTGGGTTTGTGTGTTTCATTGTGTGTGTGTAGTTTGTGTGTTTCATTATGTTTGTGTGTTTCATTATGTGTGTGTAGTTTGTGTGTTTCATTATGTGTGTGTAGTTTGTGTGTAAATGAGAGGTTTGGGACATTGCTACAGATGAAAAGTGTTGACATGGTGAACAGACTCTGGCAGTGTCAGTGGTTTGGACGTTTACAGTGAATGCACTGGGAGTTATGGTTAAAGGGACAGTTCAGATCTTTTGAAGTGGGGTTCTGTATAAAGAGACTGAACAATTCATATCTTACCTGTCATAGATACTGTAGCTTTTTGAACAACTTCATTTCCAGAGTGGGTCGTGTACACGGTATCTTATAAGCCTTTACATCACATCAAGCAGCTCCAGCAGAATTATTCTGAAGCTTCTGTGAAGAGGGTTAGACTTCTTCATCAGAAGAGCTGCAGCTGTATGATGAAAAGGTCATGGGAAGTAGGGGTGAGGGCTGTGCTGGAGCACCTCTGCATGGATGCTGCTTCAATCCTGGCCCTGCTCTGACTAGCCACTAGCTCATTAGTCTCGTCAGAATTGATCTGTATTCCTCCTAAACTGATGTACAAAAAGCTTTCTACAGCAGGTAAGACAGTATTTGTTCTTAACCTTTCCAGAAACCCACACGTCAAAAGATTTAAATCGTCCCTTTACCTTTAATGTGAGCAGTAAAGATCAACAGTCTCATCGGTGTGGGGAAGTTTCTTTGGTGCCCCTCACATTTTCCGTCTTTCTTTAGCTTGTTTTTTGTGTGACCGATGTGTGTCGTATGATGCACGGTTTCCAAGGCAACCAGAAGATCATAGCTCTCCGTGGAGAACATAAAGGTAAAATCTGCATGATCACATTCAGATCTGCTGAGGTTTGGGTTCTGAGCCCTGCAGCCCACATTATCACAGAGCCGTCACTTTTCTTTACATGCATCTTTAGCACATGCAGCCGAAGACGAGCCGAAAGAATCAAATGGAACGAGAGAGGGAGGGAGGGCTGGATTTGGAAAACAGCAGCCCTGCAGAGACTTGTTGGTCCTTAACGTTGGTTAAATTGTTATTCCTGCTATAAAAACCTTAGTTATTCCAATGAAACAAGTGGGGGTTTTTTTGGGGTTTTTTTTTTCATTTCAACCACCTCTGAACTTGAATGAAAATAAAACAGCTATATTCATGTTCAGGGGATGTGTTTGCCAAATCAGAAGAAAAAAAAACAGATTTAAGTCTAGTTGTGCTTCTCTGAGCGGCAGCTGAAACACTGAGTTGGTGCTTTTGATCATTTCTGCTCCTACGTACAACTCTGGCCTGTTCCTCCAGACAGAGTGATTGAAACACTAAAGAGTTCCTCTGAACGCACCCAGCGCACGTCGATTGTTCCACTTCAGCAGGACAGAAAGGCACATGGGGGTGACAGACAAACCAGCTCACCTACAAATAGGACCTCAGTGCAGCCACATGTTCCTGTTCATGAAGTTCACTCCTCTTTAACGGTTTCTGTGTTGAAGCTCGAGCTCAGAGTCGTTTCAGTGACCGTCTCTACGTGACCTCAGAGCTGCTGCTTACACTAAAGACTACAGGAAGATTTAAAGCCTTTACGTTCACTGTAACAAAGTACAACCACCTTCATATGATGAGAACTGTAGAAGTATAAGAATTCACCACAATACAGATTTCTGACCCTCGCTACGACACAAGCCACTGCTGGATCTACTTTTTCTATGTTTCTACTGTACTTCGTCAGCGGGAGGCAAAAAGTCGACACATTTTTAAAGGAGACAGAAGAAGAAGAGCAGCGACGGAGGGCCAGATGTTTCTGGCTTTAATGGATCTATTATATCTGCTGAAGTGAGGCTCTGTGGAGAGATTACGAACAATAAATATCTTACTTGTAGGTAGACTTTTGTAGGAGCTCAAATTGGAGAAGTCCAAGTACAGCCAAAATCCACAAATCACATTTTAAAACACCTGTTTCAATTATGAGAACACTATTTTACTGTCTTCTAAATTAAAAGGTTCTTCTGGCAGAAATATTGGTTGTCTGCAACAGAAGTGCTACAGCTAGCTGATGCTGCTATTTGTGTTTTCAGACGGCCCAAACATTTAGTATATGTATACCGGTAATTGTGTAATAACGTTCTATAAATCTGAAAGTCAGCAGCTGGAGTCAAAGACCGGCCTGAAGAGCTAACGGCCTGAAACAACTCCCTTCACAAATTGTTCATGAAGGCTCATGCAAACAGTGTTTTATAAATCCTTACATCGATGTGTGTTTCACATTGTGCAGCTGTTTAAATTGAAATGTTCAGTTTGATGCTAGCATTGAGAACTGCAGCTACAGCTAGCTAACCAGTGCAGCCCCCAGCTCTTCCTGCACCAGTATCATAATGTTTCTGAAGAAATGACCAAGTACAGGCAGCACGACGGCTCAGTGGTTAGCACTGTTGCCTCGCAGCAAGAAGGTCCTGGGTTCAATCCTTGGTTGGGATCTTTCTGGGTGGAATTTGCATGTTCTTGCATGGATTTTCTCCAGGCACTCAGTTTTCTCCCACAGACCTAAACCATGCATGTTAGTCTGCCTTCAGGCCCAGGCCTCCCTTGCAAAAGAGATCTGTGAGCTCAGTGGGATTTCCGTGGTTAAATAAAGTTAATAAATAAATCAGAAAATAAAAGTAGTGAAGATTATTTCAGAAAGTGTGAGCCTAGAACTGCTGTGAAATTTTATATTAACGTTGTTTTAAGACGGCAGCAATGCACATTGACCCTGGACCTGTTAGCTCCTCAACCCAGTAAGAATGAAAGGTTCATAACCTGTCCACAGAATGCAAAATATTTGAACTATCTCTTTAAGGTAATAGTTCTCGATGGTGAGACTGGGAAACCCCCTATTGGGAGTGTTGAGATGATCTCCAGAGCTCAGATGTATTGAAACTGATTAAATGGTTGATGATGTTCTGCGTGGTTAGAAATCTTTGTGTCATTCAACCTGCAGCACGTGAGCGCTGCAGGTCTGAAGCTGAGGACATGGTCAAATTTGTGCTTCTGTTGAGGTCGAGAAGATGAGCAGCAGAGCACTGTCTACCATGACCCAAATGATTTTACTGTGTTGTTTCAGCTGATAAACAATGTAAAGGAGAAAATGTTTGATTATTGTTAATAACATTTAAAAAAGGGTATACTGTACATGTTCATACTGTGTCAGTGATTCAAATAGTAACAGCCACAGAAAGCTCAGAAACATTAAGACGTAATGCTATTCAGATCTGTCTCTGCTTTTCAAACAAAACAAATGGTCAGAGACACATTTGCATGTGAGCTGACAAAAAGAAATATCTGCAGAGGAGAAAGGATCTTAAAACTCGATCTTGCACGCTGGAAAAGACTCGTCCTGCATGACGACTGTGCTGCTGGAAGCCAGAACCATGATGCTGAGCTCCTGCTGCCTCTCGTGTGTCTGCTGATACCAGTCACGAGTCACCTCCGTGTCGTGGGTCGGGATCAGCGTGACCTGAGACGGAAACGAAAGACAGAAAAGACAATAAGGTCAAAGGTGATAAGGAGAATCCAAACAGTTCATGAGATTCCCTCTTTACTTAGGAAAAAACAAGGTTTTGTTGTCTTTTACTGCTTCCATCCATCTTGTACGTGCATGTTCTCGCTGTACCTCATTGCAATGATATAAACCTTATTCTGATTCTGATTCTTTTTTTACAAAATGAACTTTATTATACATGTATTGGTCTTTATGTTGTTTTTTCAGTCAGTGTGCACCAAATAACCAAAACTAACCAAAAAGGAACCATAGTTTCACCAACTGCAGTTGACATCCATGGTTTTCAACCATGAATTTTATGATATATTTTTTTATATCACATCTGATACACTGGGCTGTTTCAGCAATGTTTCGCTCACAACAATGTTAATTTTAGATATAAAAACATTTTTACCCATTTAGAAAGTATAGAACACTCCAGGCAGGTTAGTTTGCTGTTTGTTAGTTTGTTGTTTGCTTGTTTGTTTTTTACGTCAAACTTTCACAGCTGCTTATTTCACTTTGTGGTAGGCACAAAAACAGTTTATGTCCTTGTTCAGGCACAGGTGTACCTTACACTGTGCACAGTACATATGTGGAAAGTGATTAGAGCTGCAATTTCTAACTCGGGCCCAGCCTGACCCGACGTATGGGCTGGGTCGGGCCAAAATAATGTGCTTGATGTGGGGGGGGCGTGTCGGTCTCGGGCTTTTGATATGGTTTTACAAATTATACAGCACAAAGAAAACTAAATAAGAATGCACAATATAAAACTGTGTTAATCTACTTGTAGAGGAACAGGCAGGTCTGACCGACCATTTTGAAGAGGTAAAAAAATGTCCTGTTAAGCTCAGATGGACAAAAGTATCATCAGCCACACGCGTCCACTTACCGTCTGGTTGAAAGAGGTTAAAAAAAATAAAATAAAATAAATAAAGTCCAGTTAAGCTTCAAATGGATCACTTGATCACCGGTCGTGCGCATCTCTGCACCTGCTCTCATCTGCAGTGAAGGAAGTCGCAGCATCTACAAAAACTGAAGCGAGTTGCACGTTCAATTAAAATAACCCTGTTCTATATTTTTCCAAATAATTTTGCTCTAAACATAGTTTGTTCATCTGTATAATAGCCTATGTTTAGAGTTGATTTTTTTAGGCTATTCGATTTGTATATTAATATTCATTTGGTGAAACAAGAAATGTATCTTCCTAGCTTTGAAATACATTTTTAAAATATGTCAAACTGATTTGCTTACAAAACAGTAAAAGCTTAAATATTTTATTTTATTTGGGGGGGGGGGGGGACTGGGCCTGTAATTACCATATTTTCTGCCGTATAAGTTGCATCGCAGTATAAGTCACATCAGTCCAAATATGTCTAATAAAGTGGAAAAAACATAAATATGTCCCTTCGCCGTATCAATCGCATCTATTATGCGTCACCGCTGACAGCCCAGAAATGTGCACCAGTGTTGGGGGCGTGACTTCAATTTGACGGAGCGCTGGCTGGTCAGTCTGTGTGACATTCGTGGTGGGGGGTGCTGTGTGTGTGTGGTGGGGGGGTGTGTGTAGGTGGTGTGCTGGGGCTTCTTCGGGCCTGTGGTGCGGGGCTCTTGGTGTACTGGGCCAACCTTCCTCAGCTGCTGCTCCCTGCTGCGCTGGCCCCTAACCTGGGGCCGGCTTGTGGTCACTGTCGAGTGGGTGGGGCGCATGGTCGGCCCGACAGAGGTTCTGTCGGGCTGTCTGTGTGAGCCTGTTTATGTCTCGGGTTGGGTTTTTGGTGGTCCCCTCTCTTGGATCAATTTGGGTACCCCAATTTAATGTGGGATCTACTTCCCCAATCGCGCCCCCCCCACCGGTGGCGGGCCCCCCTGTGGTGGTGGGCCCCCCTACGGTGGCGGGCCCCCCTGGCCTGCCACCGGTGCATTGGTGGCTCTCGGCATCGGGGCTGGGTGATCAGGTGTGTGCTGGCCTGCCCTGGTGGTTGCCTGCCGGGGCCTGGGTGCCCTGGCTCTGTCGGGCCTTTGTTGTGGGGTGGTATGACCTCAGGACTTGGGGCTCTGTGTCCATGGCCGGATCTACTCACAAACTGTATGTAGCTTTGTTTCCAACCCCTAATAGACTCTCACACTGGGCATCGGTACTAGCACCGTATGTATGTACATCCCTAGAACCTGCTCTGTCTCTTTGGCAATTGGGTTTACTGACTTGCCCTGTTTTTGTATAACCATACTTTTTTTGTTGTTCTGCAGTTTTCTGTAGCATTTCATCAGTAACAAACTCTTTGAAGCACATGCATGTTGTCATGCCACACCCGTTCTGAAAAGGCAATGAAAAGCTGTCCCACTTCTTGTATTAGAAGTACAGGTTGTCCTCGAGTTACGAGTTACGAGTTCCGGACCTAAGGACCGTTCGTAAATCGATTTTGCGGTAATTCGAAACGCCGGCCACATGGCGCCGTAAGTCCGGATTTTCAGCCGTAACTCGAAACCGAAAGCACATGGCAG
>JAVCKU010000042.1:32850078-32866111 GCA_032273985.1 Hypsolebias coamazonicus | reverse complement strand
AAACAGACAGATTATAAGGCAGATGTAGAAAATCAAAAACAGGAACATGTCAGCATTGGTTTTTGCCAGGATTCCAATGCTGACATGTTCCTGTTTTTGATTTTCTACATCTTTTTATTTTATTTTATTTATTTTTATTTTTTCTACATCTTACTACATTGTACCTGCTAGTTACTGGACGCAACGGCACACAACAAAACTCAGTTGTTGTACCAGTAGCGCAGAGATATTTAAATTCTGTGTCTTCTTCGTGCTACAACTGTTGCAGCTGCTGCTAAAAACAAACGAGGACAGGAGGCAACCGGAAGTGATCCACATATCCTAAATTTAAACAGAAGTATGTCACCACTACCTGTGACATAGGCTATTGCCCCACTCTGGGCCTTTCAGCAAGGCCCTTAACCCCCACTATATGCTCCCCGGGGTGCCCTAGATGGAAGCTCTCTGCTCCACAGAGGGCTGTGGTAGCTCAGTGGTGGCCGGTTTACATACGGTAAATATGGTGGTGGCTAGGGCTTTAACAGACTACTTGAGTAATCGACACATCGATTACTTGGAGCACTATCGAGTTTTTTTTAAATTTCACATCGAGTATTCGTAGTGACGTCATCACGTCACAGTTACAGAACAGAAAATGAATCAACTTCCTGTTTGGAGCACGTTGCGAACCGGTATTACACCAAATTCTGTGACCACCGTATATTGTGACCGTAAGGGGCAGTGTTACATGAACTATTGCAAGTCACAGAATGTGGTGTAACATCGGGTCCAATCAACTGAACCAGAACCAGCTTCCACTGACCTTGTATCACAAACAAAAAGCAAAAAATATTAATCTTTAAACCTATAAAAACCTATAACCATATTAATCTCTAAAACTAAACCTAATGCGCAGCACCACAGGCAGCGATGCGGGGGAGGTGGTCGACTGCTCCACTGTTTTTAGTTTTGTTTTTGACGTGCCGCACATTTTTTTCACTTTTGCAACTTAATAATTATAGCAAACAGTTTGGGGTTTCCTGTGCCTTATTTGCTGTAAGATAAATGGTAGGAGCATAGTATATGCTCCCAATGTTTTGTTGGTCCTTTTTTGTAAATAATAAATTACTGTTTTTTTGTTTTTGCAGTTTTAATTAGTTAATTATTTTTTGCATCTTGAGATCCTATGACATCATCAACTACTCGAGCTCTACTCGAGTATTATTGTGTTAATGTCGAGTTAAAAAATTATGTACTCGTTCAACCCCTAGCCTGTACTGGCGACTGTCAAACAAACTGAGTCACAGAACAGCTGAATAGGGCAAATTATTGTTGATGCGCCTGCTATTTAAGACATAAATCTAAGCTGCAGTTGATTCCTTTACTGCCATCAAGTTCTTCACATTCCAAGGCAAAACATCCATGAATCATAGACACTATCCCAGAGCAGCATATACAAAGTAAAACGGATCTACAGGTTCCAGCAGTGATCAAAGGCAAAAATTCAAAACTTAAAGCGCAAAGCGGTCAGCAAAAATGTAGACTTCACTCATCGCCCACTCACTAACAAACTAACCAGGTGAGCAAACAGGGGATCTTAAAATCACTACCGACACCACTTGGTCCAAAGCTATGACCATCCACCACAAGAATGATAATCTACTAGAGGACAGAGCATCTCAGATCATATACAACAGTTTGTTAAGGTAAGTATTGATCATATTGATAAACTAGAGGTCAGAGAAACTTGCGTAACAAACATGATACAAATGGTGATGTATCCACCCATCCATCCATTTATTATCTTTCCCCATTCTTTCTTTTTAGATCACAGGGGTCACTGGTGCCAATGTCCAGCTATCAGTGTGCGAGAGGAGGAGAGGCAGGGTACACCCAAGACAGTCCATCACAGAGACAAACGAGACAAATGAGACAAACAACCATTCACTCTCTCACTCACATTTAGGGACAATTTAAAGTTACCTATCAGACTAAAATGTATGTTTTTGGTCTATGGGAAGAAACCAGAGAACCCGGAGAAAGCCCACGCATGCACGGAGAGAGCATGTAAACTCCACCCAGAAAGGTCCTGGTCTGAGATTTGAACCAGTGGCCTTCTCGCTGAGAGGCAACAGCTCTACCAAATGAGCCACCAAAATGATTTGCAGTCTGTGTTCTATAATGTATGTTCAGTATTAAAATTTTAGACACTGGCCAAAGTCTTTAGGTAGGGGGGTTTAATGTTAAGAAATACCTGTAAGTTTGATCCCCACTGAGCTTTGGCGTCCAACAAAGCATCAAGGACCGCTCGGCTCGGCTCACCCCCGGCGGCATCGTTTCCACTCACTACGTAGTAGGCAGAGCGAATGCGTTTGAAGAACTCCTGGTCCACATTCTTGGCACTGCAGTGGTTAGGAATGTAGGCCAAGTCCACATAAATGGGAAGGCCAAGAGCAGCCGGAGAGCCGGATTTCTGAGAGCCTGAAAAAATAAACCCAGAACCACAGGGTTCAAGTTATTTTAATGTACTGTACTTTAAAGATCAAGGGAGGTAAACTTGTTTTCTGAGGAGCTTTTTAAGTTATATCTCTTATCCACAGCTCATACTCTTAAACTCAACAGATTCTGCTAAATGAATATTTCTATCTACTCTGCCTCATGAACCACTGGACAGATAAAGGGGGCATTCAAGGTGGCCGCCACAACCAATGGATCTTAGGAAACACAAATATGGCTCTGTCAGCTGCACAGGCAGGAAGATAAAAGTTTTTTGTGGTCATGGATGTCTGATTAGATGATAAAATTGGTGAGCAAAACAAGGGATGTAATTGTGTCCAAGAAAAGTCGAGTCCCAAAGACAGAGTAGATCTAACTGGTGTAACAGATATTACCATGCTGTTCTGTGTAGGAGACCATGCTTTGGGTCCTGTCAAGTTTACTTGGGTTTTTTTAAACGATCCATGGTGAAATGATTTAAACAGATGACAAATTTAAACAGATGACAAACTTTACATTTGCAGGTCATTTCCGGTCCAATTTTAGTCTAGACTTGAATTCAACCAAAAATCAATCATCTACAATGAGCTCCAGGTTGATGCTAATAAAATGAGTGTTGACAGTTTTAAATGTATGTTCTTTAAAAACTTGTGGGTATCTACCCCTGAGTGTGGCGGTAGCAGAGTCCTTCACAACACAACTCCAAGTAGAACCAAAACTCTAGCTCAAGTCATTTGTATTGTCTAGTTCATTTAAATAAAAAGGCAATTCAATTCACTTCAATTTAACTAAAGCCTGTTAAAAATAATCATATTACTTCAATTATTATCCAGTCCAAATCAGTCCAATTCAGTCTACAAAAAATAAAAATAAGATCACTAAGGGTAGCAACAGGTTGTATCAACTCTTTGCTTTGATTGTGATACTTGACATTTTAAGTAAGTAAGTGCTATGTGTTGTCATCATTGTATGTTCCCATACAAAGATGGAATTAACTCTTTGCATTTAATCCATCACACGTGAGATTCACCCAGGTGGAGCAGTGGGCAGCTATGTAAGCACCCGAGGAGCAGTTAGAGATTAGGTGTCTTACTCAGGGACACCACGACATGTGGGCATGGCAGGGAGTCAAATGAGACTTTATAGTCCCAACTCAGCTGCCCTACATCTACACCATCTTGGCCCCATTGGGGGCTCGTCCGGGATTTTGAACATGTTCAGAGTGACAGACATTTTATTTTATTTTTACTGTAAACTGATCCAAACAGGTAACCATTACATTATATTAGCTCACCTGAGCTGCTCTTGACACCATTTGTCAGCCCTTTGCCGGGGTTGTAACTCGATCTGGAGAGGTCATCCTCTTTGGTGCCTTGAACGTCTGACAGACGAGACATGCGTGAACTTTTGTCTGTCTCTTTTTTCTTCAGCGAGGCACTGCGTGGGGACGGCGTTTGTTTGACGGGCATGGGGGATCTCTTGCGCCTAGCTGGAGATGCTGATTTGGTTTTCCCCGAAGACTTCTTCAAACTTTTTGCTTTGGGTTCTTTCTTAAGAGAGTTTTTGTCCAAAGATTCTGGGTCCACCATGCAAACATCTGGGTGAGGAGAGTGAGGGAAAGGGTCTATGAGAGGAGCAGGAGGAGGGTCATGGTTCTTCCTGGAGGCACAGTGGCGGCTACTTCCTCCTGTGGTAGATTTATCAACAGGCATGTAATCTCTATCCTCGTCTGAGTCCATATTGCCTTCACCAGCGACAGACGGGTACTCTTCTGTGCCTGGAGGGACATCAGAGTCCGACTGAGAGCCTAGAGGCTCACTGATAGAGGTTGGTGGAGTGTCCTCTGTAGCCAGACCAAACCCTGTTGACAGCCCACCAACTTGATGCAAAGAGCTACTGTCCCTACTGTGGGACTGATGAGAATGGGGCTGTTTGTGAGCCCTTTTCTTCACTGACAGGTCATGCTCATGGCCCTCCTGTGACTGATCACTCCTGCCACCTTTCTCCTCATCATCCTCATCTGTGGAAAGCTGATGCATGCAGGGGTTGATGAAGGAGGGTGACAGGTCTTCTTTGCGTTGCCTGTACTCTGAGGATGAATATCCTGGAGAGGTGCGACTAGTATAAGAGGAGGTTGCTCCTATAGGTGCATCCTGATTGCTGTCATCATCATCATCATCATCATCCTCATCATCATCCTGCTCACCTTGGCTGCACTCTTCTGCATAAAACTGTGAGTGGAATGGCTGATCAGTTGAAGCAAGTGAAAGTGGACGGGCAGGGTGTGCGGGCTCCATCTCACACTCTTCTTCAAACTCATCATTATGTCGGTAATGAGGAGGGGAATCTCCAGGTACCATACCCATCTGAGGCTTTGACATTTCCCACTCATATGAACTCCTGACATAACTTGTCGCTCCCTCTCTGGACTCCAGTTTGGCTAAGCCTGAAGCTGCTACTCCAACAAGGAGATTGGTGCTTGCACTGCCCTCTGTGGGACTTTTTGTTTTGTCTGACTTGCTGGTGTGAAGAGGTGCTGACATGTAGGAGCCAAGAATATCTGGAAGTGCATCACTCGTTTTTTCACTAACTGCTGGAGTGACAGGCTTACCAGAAAATGGGAGGGTTCCAGCCAAACCACTGGAAGGAGACCTGCGAGTAATTTCATTCATATATTCCTCCTCCTCCTCCTCACTGCTGTCAGTCTCCTCAAAGTAGTGCTTGCCTTCAATGTCTGGGCGAGGAGAGGAAGTGATGCCATACAGAGCAGCACTGGCTGCCTCTTTGTCCATAGAGAAGTCTAAGAAAGGACTTGCTGAGGCTGAAAATCCAGCAGCTGTATCCAGCTTGGTTTCTTTAGACCACTCAGGCTTATAGAAACAGTCAGACACAGAACCTTTATCAGGAACTCCACCTGTTGGACCTGCATGTTCCTTCTTGTCTTCAGGAACAGTGGATGAAAGTGAAGAGAACGTTTTGACCTCCTCAGGTGGACTGATGTGTGAGAAGCTAGCTAAACTATAACTAGAGTCTGCTGTGGTCGTTACAGTGATTTGTTTCTCTGAAACTTCCAGATAGTCATCTTTGGTGCCAGCTGAGCTGGCGAAGGGAGAATCCATGACCAAGGATTGCTCTTCTTTAAAGGAAGAGTACTCAAAGAGGGGCTCAGCAGAGGCAGGTGTCTCTAGCTCCTCTCCGAATTGTCGGCTGGTAGAGAGGGAGCCTGAGGTGGAAGAAGAGTAGCTGTAGGCTGAAGAGGAGGAGTACCCAGGCCCAGCTGCAGTTGTGTACTGAAAACTAGTTTCCAGAGAGCTCTTTCTTTGTACATCGGGTGTCTTCTGCTTCTCAAATTCAAGACTGGCTCGATCGCTTTGGTAACAACTGTCCTCTCTGGACTTCAAGGTAAAATCTTCTTTTCCTGTGTCTCTAGTCTGGTTTACTAAGAATGACTCTTTCCTGTCTCTTTCATGTGAGTATTCAAATCCTGAAGAATAAGCAGAAAAACCTGTGGCTCCTAAATCCACTGGCTCTCCACTGATAGACGTGGATTCAGTCTTAGTTTCATCCTCAGTCTTCAGAAGTGAACTTAAGCTGCTGTTGTTGACAGCCAGCTTCCCCTGACTGTTAAAACCATATCCAACCATAGAAACCATGAACTCGGGTCTATCTGAGCCAAACATTTGACTTACTGGACCTTTTACTTCCTTCTCCGACGTCTCTTTGGCACCTTTCTCAATATCAGAATCAACACTGCTTTCATCATCCTCCTCCATTTCCTCATCATCATCATCAATGACTACATCATCATCATAATCCTCCTCATCCCTTGCAGTTAGCTTTTGCATATTTACCTCTAAACATGCTTCTTTCTTGCTGTAGCCAAAAATATCAGCTGTCACTGTGGGGAATGCCAAAGACTTTGCGCTGTCGGTTTGGCTTTTCAAAATGGAGTCTTGTTCTGATGACAAAGAAGTGGTCAACACTTCATGTCTGTCAGCCACAGATGGGAAATTGCTAGCTTGACAGTATTTAAGTGTTTCTTTTACTTTGGCCTCTTTTTCAAAATGACCAGTAGCAGAATCTATCTTAGAGTCCAGCCACGAAGACATAGTGGATTCCTTTTCTGGCTTCTTGTCCATGATCTTGACTTGTGCCAAAGGCTCATGTTTGGGCAAATCCACTTCTCCTTTTGCAGGTTCATGCTCCACTTTATCGTCAGAGTCTTGGTGATACAAATCAGATTCCTCTGAGCTGGTTTTGCTGTCATAAAGATCTCCATAAGAGAATGTTTTACCGTGCACGTACGGTGTGTCTTGTCTTGTATAAGCTACCCTTTCTCTGCCCTCCTTCTCTGGAAAATCGTGAAGACTAAAATGAACACTTTTCTCCGGCTCTTTGATGGTCACTTCTTTTTTCTCAACTTTGTCTTTGTCATTTGAAAAAGGTTTTGTTCCTGTCTCACTTGGGAAATTGTCATTATTTTCATCCTCTCCATCAGAAAACATCACTTGTGGTTTTGGTTTTTCTGTTGTGCTAAAGGACACTTCTGACTTGTCTGAACCTTTAGCTTCTGTTTCTGTTTTTGACAGTTTCCCTTCAAACAAGAAGTCATCATCTAAAAAGCAACCCTCTTTTGCTTCCATGAGTTTTGCTTTTACAGTTGGCTGTAATTCCTTTTGAATGTAATATTCATCCTCACTGTCTTCATTGGAATCCTCAGACACTTCAAATGGGGTTTTGTCACCTGGCAAGCCAATAAAGGAGGTATTGTCTGATATGGTGACTGATCTTTCACTTTTCTGGATGTCAGCTTTCGCATCAGTCACTATTTCCCCTTTTTCTCCTGTCTTGAATGCTTTTTCCTCTGTTGGAGAGTAGCTACTACTTGTAGGCATAGACTGCGTGGATGAGGCTAGTTTCATGGTGCTGTCCTCAGGACTTAAGCATCTTTCCTCACTTTCCTGCCTGGAGTGGGACTCTGGGACAAAGGAGAAGGATAGAGGAGGTGAAGCACGCTTTGTCTCAGCAGGAGTCCTGAATGTGTCTGTACCAACGAGAGCCTGGTTTTCCTTCATAACCGAAAGTGGACTGACTGTAGGAGAGAATTTTTCTTTTTCCTGGCGCATCATGGAGGTGGCATGTTCATAGCCCTCTTGAAGTTTACTCAGTGGGATGTCAACATTTGGAGTCTGATCCTCGTCCTCATCTTCATCGTCTTCCTCTTCTTCGGGAACTGATTTTACCTTCGACTCAGCCTCTATCTCTAGAATGTTGGGCTGGTATTCGTCAGAAGAAGGAGACTTAAAGCATTTGTCATCTTCAAGTGAAGAGGTGGGAGAGATGGTTCCTGCAGAATAAAGGTAGTCCTTTCCTTGGGCTGCCTCTGCGCGTGATGGGACGCTGTTGATGGTGTCCAGCAAGAGTGAATTTCTTACAGCGTCTTCGGTCTGAGGTGCCGTCACTGAGGCAATTGACTGGTCTTCAGCCACAGATGTGGCAAAGGAAGACAGTTTGTCATACTCTGTGATAGATGTTGCAGAGGAGATATGCTCCTCCTCAGCAAGAGGAGCAGCAATGATGGTAGAGTAAGGTACAAACTCAGGCTCATGGCCTCCCATAAAAGCTTTGGGCTTGACATCTGCAACTTCCAAAACTGCAGAGCTCTTCATTTCTTTAATACCATGCATGGAGTCAAAGGTACCAGGAATGTCAGGAACAGAAATATCATAAGCAGCCACATCATAACCCAGCTGAGGGATCCTGTCTTCTGTGTCTTCATGGATGTCTTCATCGGAGATTGTCTGCTCAGTCTCTGAGTACCCAGGGATGGTCTCATCCTGAATGAAAGAGAGTTGCTCAGAGGTGGAGGCTGTTACTGATGCTGCAGCTGTTAAGGATGTTTGCCCAGTTGGTTTGGTGTCCCGCTTCTCTCCATTTTTGTCCTTTTTCCCCTCATCTGTTTTAAACTTTAAGATTTTATCATCCTCTATATCTTCTAGCTCAGCTTTTTCAATGACATCCCCTTCTTCCTCTGAGCTCTCACTTTTCTTAGTTCTGTCTGATATACTTTCCTTTACTAAATATTTGTCATACTTCATTTTTTCCTCCTCATACTTTTTATCAAAACCTTCAATCGCAGCCATCTTTTGTGTAGCTGCACCCTGTTCTGATGCACCTTTGTCTTTGGTCTCTTCTTCGTGGTCGAGAGGAGCAATGGGTGCAGTGGATTGTATATCAGTGGCTGAGGAAGAAACTTCAGCATCTGTGATCACTGGCAATCCTGACATGACATCACTCCGGACAGAATCAGTCTTCTGTTTGGACATCTCCTCTTGTCTTAGAGCCTCAAAGTCCTCTGTGAGGTCTTCGGGTGAAGATACAACGGGCCTGTCGATCTGAGCTGCTACTGCAACATCTTCAGGAATGTTCTTGGGAACTGGCTTTTTCTCATGTGCTTCCTCTTTAACCATTTTATTTTTGTCTGTCTTGGGTTTGGCCTGACTTTTGGCTTTGTGCAGAGTTTTTCTCACTTCAGGGGTGAGTGGCTTCAAGTCAGGTTTTGTGATTTTTCTCAATTCATGTTTCACAGAGTCTTTCTTTTTGTCCTCCTTTGCATTACTCTCCTTTTTCTCTTGCTTTTTTATACTTTCATCTTTCTTTACTTTTTCTTTTTTGGTTTCTTTTTTCTCTTTGTCTTTCTTTTCATCCATCTTAACTCCTGTCTCTTGCTTGGAAGTTTTTTCCTTGGATGTCTTCGTTTTTGCTGTCTTAGCTGCTCCAGGGGCCACTTCACTGTTTTTCTGCTGTTTGGTGGCTTTCAGACTGTCACTTTTGAATTTCTTCTCTTCTTTCTTTTCAACTTTATTCTCCTTAGTGGTGTCACTCTTTACGTCTTCCTCCTGTCCAATGGTTTCCTTCTTGGTTGCTTTAGAGTGTAGTTTGGGAGAAGATTTGAGACTCTCTTTGCTATCCGTTCTTGATCTCGTTTTAGCTTGTTTAACAATCGGCAATGGTGCACCAGACGAGATGTCTTTCTGAGTGGCGACTGGATATCGCAGAAAGTCGAGGTGTTTCAGTTTCTCGAGGCCCTCAAAGATTTTATTTTGTGGTGCATTTCCCGGGAACAGCACCCGGACTATCTTTTCTGTTGGTCGATGTGGTATCCAAACGATTAATGCAGTGACTGATGTCAAATAGGGGACAGAAATTTCTCCTTCTTTTCCATTTGGCATCATAATTCCTGTCTTGGCTTTGCTATTTCCTGCCCATTTTTGCATCAGGAACTGCATCTCTTTGCTTTCTTTTACAGGGTTCAAGACATACATCTCTAACTTTCCTACGCCCAGTTTGTGGAACAGTGTGATAGGTTCGATAGTGTTGCTGACTACCCTGTGAAGCGGCTCAGGTGTGATGCCAAGCTTGTTTAGGTACTGTAATGTCAGAGATGCTTCTTCAATGCTTCGTTTGACCTTCAGTGAGGGCTCTGGCATCCTCAGCTTCTCTGGAACATTAAAAAACACAATCCCAAGCTCAGGGGAGATCAGGTTCTTCATCCAGTCACCATTACCTATGGAGCCAGATCCTTGGTTACGCTCTTCCTCCTGCTCTGCGATCTTTCTCTGGAACAATCCATTTATGCCGGGGAGGTTGTCTGCACCAATGTGGGTGAGTAAAACAGAGTCGATCCTGTCTAGGTGTCGAACCAACTTCCAGAAGCAAGACTTCCTCTCAGATCCTCCATCCACCAGGATGTTAAATCCATTGACCGCGAACAATGCAGAGTCTCCCCTGCCACCAGGGAAGATGTAGCAACAGGGTTTGGACAGCTTCAGAAACCCTCCAGAGGTCGGAGGTTCCAGGAGCTCAAAGGGCGATTGTACGTCTGCTGTTTCAGAGACGTACTCTAACTCTGTGTCTTCATCCATGTCAGGGAGGAGGGCTTTTGGGTTCAGACAATATCCAGTAAGGTTTTTGAGTGGCTGCTGCTCCTGGCTTTGGCCCAGGGAGCTCCAGCCCCCTGACAAGAAACTGTAAGCCTGGTCTGCTGCTGTAAAGAGGGCTTGGACAAGACGTCAGTCACCTAAAACACAGAAGGGACAAAATAATGCACATCAAATCACTATCATAAGATCCCAACGTAGTTTTTAAAGTGACAGGTGCACAACCTACTTGATGTTGGAAATTATACAGAAGAAATGTAATGAAGTGAATGCTCCACCTTGTTGAAGGACGTCACCTCTGAGTTCAGAGACTGCGCAGTATCAACAACTTATCCGCCGCAGAGTCGTGACCAAAGATCTAGACTGGGTAAAGGACATGAATAATAATCTTAATAAGGTTTATAATAAATCTAACATATTATGCTGGGAATGTACACAGTAAAACTGGAGTCTGTCAAATTGATTAAAACTGATGCTGGTTTGATCCTTTAAATGTAAAACAACTAGATTAAAGCTGTAAAACCTGACTTCTGTTGTTTGATGTTGAGGGAATTATCTTTAATAAAGAGTACATAAAGAAAGTCACATAATTTTAATCAAATTAGTCACTAATACACTGAGGGTACAAAATGTAAAACATTCAGTTTGAGGAACAGCTCAATCTGTATAAAAATTAAAAGTTAAATGTCTGATGAAAATCACAACAATTCATTTCTGTGTGGATTTGGTCGTTGTCAGTCAACCAAAAATAGGTTGTTTCAAAAACAACATTACAGTTTTAACCCGGACTGTTCTGACAAAACGTTTTTGTCCATGTTTGTGTTTGGGTCATAAGCTGATATCTGAGCCTTACCGTCAGTTTTCCTGTTAACTAACCCACCTGTGATTACTTTGAGAAGGAAATTGTAGTGAAACCTCCTCATTTAAAACTCAGAAGGATTTAAATCAAGATGAAGAATATTTTAGTAAATCCTAGCATGTGGTCCTCATCACTTTGTTTTTTCTGAATGCCTCACCTGGAAAGGAGAACTTTGCTCTGATGGATTCAGCCACGGTTCTGTCTGGAGGACATCCCTGTGGTCCTGGAACACAGAAACACAAACTGTGAAATAATCTAGTAGAAAACTAAAAGTTAAGGAATCAATAATTACATGTCGTTCTGACGTGGAACATTATCACCAAGTTATTTATGATTAATATCATTCAACCTTTGTAGACTACTTAAAAGGGACAGTTCAGTCATTTTGAAACGCTTTATGGAAAGGTTAAGAAATAAAAATATTTTACATGTTGTTAGCTCTTTAAACAAACTATTTGGAGAGGCAGAAGTTGCGTTCAAAATGTTCCCATGTTCAGCCGTCTGTAAAAGAAGTAACTATATAAAATACAGATTTTTTTTACAGTCTGAACACTATTTGACAGCAGCGCACTTTATCATTCTGTGCTGAGTTTTCAGTCGTGCGTACTTTAAATAAATGAATATGATGAAATTTAAGAGTGAATCTGACGTGATGGACGACCTCATTTGACTCATTTAGGCTGAGGAAATGTCATTAACATCTGTCTTCATAACACCCATAGAAAATGTGTTTATAAACAGATTGTGTCTTTTGGAACTATAGGAAAACCTTCAATATACCAACATTACGACTTATCACGAACATGTTTCTGTACAGACAGGGCTTAATATAAGCTGGATCCTGCCGGAACAAAATCCAGGAACTCTTCTTTTCACAGGGTGCTTTCAATAACTGTTTGCTTGGATCCGGTAACTCTCAGGCTTACTAATAATAAAGTTTTGAACAAATATGACTGCCTTGAATGAATAAAACATATGGGATAAACTGAAAATAATTACATAAACACTAATTTTAAACACAACAGCATATGATCTGCCTCTTCAAGTGAAGCATTTCTGCATCTACCCCTAAAGAAATCTCTGCCCTAAAAGAGTGAGGTGCTGAGCAGGCAGGAGCTCACAGGTGCAGTCAGGTGCCTGGAGGCTTCACATGTGGAGTCGAACAACAAGGAGCAGGGACAGAGTCGAGCTTGCTTCCAAGCCCGACTTACTTGATGGTTCCATCATGTCATGGGGGTGGGAGACTTGACAGAAGCGGAGTGTTCATAAATGTAGCTAAACGTAAATGTTTAACAACACATTAAAAAAAATGCAGCAAATCACACCTGCTTTATTCAAAATTTTCAGTGGGAGGAACCCCAGAACCCCACCACCACCACCACCACCACCACTGCTGCCACTCGCCTGCTATTTGCGTTTCGGCATTGATCGGTTTACAACATTGCTTAATTTGAGCCGGATCCTGCCGGAACAAGATCCGGGAACTTGCTTATTTTGACAGGGTGCGTTCTGGGAACAGTTTGGTTGGATCTGGTAACTCAAATCTCCGCCTCTAAAACTTCAAAATCATCTTGCATTTTTATTAAAAAAACTCAAAAATATAATTAAACAGCAGAATAAAATTGCAAATTAGCTTTATAGGTCAAGCGGGTTAATATATACAATTTTGATTAAAAATACAAAAAATATATCGTTATCACGTGACGTACGTACATGACGCAAAACAATTGCACCATTTTTTCAAATCAAAATGTTGAAACGACAGCCACAGTCCAATTTGCTTTCATTTTTTACAAAAAGAGCTTTTCATTGTCCAACTAAAGAACCGATAATTGAAGCACATGAAGACCATGGCAATGGAGGTACTGGACGAGGAGCAAGTGTTGAGACCAGTGAGGCCAGACCTAACCAGGCTTTTGTACGCAGGCAAGAGCCAGTGGGCTCCGCGGGCAGCCACCACACACCCTGGGGTTTTACTTGTGGAGAAGGACAACACTGAGGATGAGAGTGAATTCTGCAGAGAAGAGTCTGCTCGGAGCTGTGAGGTGAGGGGGTGGGGTGGGGGGTGGGGGATAAGATGCTTGCCTTGACAGAAACAGAGCTGCTCGTGTTTACTTATGTAGGTAAATATACTGGTTAAAATACACAAAAATGCAGGAAGTAGCATCTACATTATTCAAAAATTTAAGGGGGAGGAGAACCCACAAGCCCCCTCCATTTCCTCCTCTCCTCTGCACCCCCCACCACCCTGGCCCACCAACTATTTGCGTTCTGGCATCAGTTAATGTACAAATTAAGCCCTGTGTACAGAGGAAGGGAACTTAAGATGAAGTGTGTAAACAAGATGCACATTAAAGTGGTTGAAACGTGTGAATTACATCACATAGTTTAATATTTAGTCTTAAAAGTTTTATATAAAAGATCTGTTGAAGACGAGCCATGATACGTTCACCAGATAATCAAAGACATTCATAAAAAGTCTGAAAGTTTCAGTAACAAGCTGCTAACGTTTAGCCACGTTAGCGTAGATGAGCCTGCTGTGTTGGCTCAGACTGCAATGCATTATGGTCTATTTCCACTGATATAGTGTACAACTTCTGCACACCACTGTAACTGAACCATGGGACCAGTTTCAAGGGTGGTGCTTTACAACAATCTGTGCCCTCATTTACCTTCAGCACTCCACTGCATCTCTACAAAGATGATCTGAATCTGTAGAGACTAATCAGAACTGTATCACATTCATACACTGATGGGACACATCGGAGGCAATGAGGGGTTCAGTGTCTTGCCCAGGGACACTTCAACATGTGACTGCTGCTGGAATCAAACCGCTCAGCCACTGCTGCCCAATAACAAACCACAACAAACAACCCCAACCTCTAAGTTTCACAGCGTTTCCTCGGCCATTACTTTATAAATATTATAATTTCCCTGCAGGAAGGTCCTCAGGCTGCACAGGAAGTGCTACAGCTCAGACTAGCTGTAGCTCATCAATCCAGACAGAATTAAACTGTTTCACTTCAAAAAGAGCTCATTCAAAAACGCTATCCACAACAGGTAAGATATTAGCACTGTACTGTAGTTGATACTTTTTCAACCCCACTTCACATATTCTGTTTTAGTATTTTAGGGGTTTAAAAACAGAAGTAGACCTTTACAAACCTCATCAACCTGCTGGTGCATCGTTAGCATCTCATCCTGTTCTACAAAGTAAGTTTGAATATTAAACTTCTGATGTTTTTGTTTTTATTTGGGCAAAAAAGAAAGATTGTTGCCTTCATGTGCCTGAAATGGTCCTGCACAAAGTGGGGGCAGTGCACGTTGTTTGAGCAGGATCATTAAAGGTCCACCGCCATTCCTTTTGTCCCGCCAGTCTCAGGTTGTTTGCAGCTCCACCCTCTTTTTCCATCGTTTATTTCCAGTTCTATTACCTAAAACCAACACAACAAGTTTAATCCACAAACTATGTTTGTTTTACCATGTAAAATAGTGGGGTGGGAGATTAAAAAATCTTATTAGCTGTTTCCATGGCGACCCTCCTCCGGCTGCCGCTGCCAGCAGAGTAACACTGACCCAGTCTTGGCTGAGAAAGACGCATTGCAGTAATTTTGTAAGAGGGTGGGGTGGGGGTGGGGGGCATGCGCTGCATGAAGCATGCACGCAGCATCACATGCTACAAGAGGAAAAGGTGAGCAGCATGAAGGTGCTTCATCAGGGTAATCTAAATTTAGCAGAAAATTTGAAGGAAGAGCCTTTTTGTTGCTCGTTTACACTGAAATCTGCTGAGTCACAGAAGCATCAGACAAAGGAGGCATCTTGACGGATTAAACACACGACATGAGTCAGTTTCTAGTTGGAGCTGTTGATCAAAGACTTCTTCCAATGAACACACACAGCTGCAGCTGTAAACATCTGCTGAGAAAGGACAGCTTTGGCCGCAAACCTTGAAAATACAAATATGCACGCTCTCCAGTGATTCATGAGACGTTTCATCTGGACTGTCTGAAGGGACATAAATAAACAGCCGGGGTTTGACTCTGAGTGTGTGTCGAGAGTGACCCTCAGCTGCAGCTGCATCACACTTCAGCTCAATGTCTGAAACGTTAGAGCCGTTTCAGGGAGGGAAGTCTGAGACTGCCATCGTTGGATGTTCCCATGTAATGTTCTCTGCACTGAACCCATCACACCTGAGACACATCCAGGTGGAGCAGAGGGCAGCAGTGTAAGCACCTGGGGAGCAGTTAGGGATTAGGTGTCCTGCTCAGAGACACCACAACATGTGGGAACGGCTAGGACTGGAACCAAGACTTCCTGGTCCCAGGTCGGCTGCCCTGTCTCTACAGGACCTCTGCCCCCGGAGTGTTGCTAAAACTGAACCAGCAGTCGATGTGATCTCAGTGAAGACCTCCAGAGAGTTTCATTTAAATCCATCCAGGGAGACCTGTAATATTTTACTAACACAGCAGACAGACAGATGCATGATTGTAGAACTTTCACCTTTCTGCTGTGGGTGAGAGAAACCAACACTGATGTTTCATGTTCTGTAGATGTTCTGTAGATGTTCTGTGGATGTTCTGTAGATGTTCGGTGGATGTCCTGTAGATGTTCTGTAGATGTTCTGTAGATGTTCTGTAGATGTTCTGTGGATGTTCTGTGGATGTTCGGTGGATGTCCTGTAGATGTTCTGTAGATGTTCTGTAGATGTTCTGTGGATGTTCTGTAGATGTTCGGTGGATGTCCTGTAGATGTTCTGTAG
>JAVCKU010000042.1:32585370-32595770 GCA_032273985.1 Hypsolebias coamazonicus | reverse complement strand
GACCAGACTTAGCTTTTTTAGAGAGTACAGTGCAGTATTTCTCCGCCGCTACGTTTGCAACATAAAACTGGAAACCAGAAACAGTGTAACTCGGCTTTTCAAAATAAAATTTCAAAATATATATATTTATATATATTTTTTAAATTTTTTTTAATTTTTTTTTTTTTTTTATGGGAGATGTGCCATAACCACGAAATGTCGTTATCCGAGGACTACCTGTATTCAAACTAAGGAAACGGATCATTTTGGTTCCAAATTGTACAAGGCCATGTCTGCCACTGTGAAGCATTCCCTCTTCTTTTAACAACGGTCTGTCAACATCTAGGAATTATTTAGAGAAATATGATGCTCAATTTTTGTCTGTTGTAAGATGCTGCTTGTTGTCTTTGCTGGATCAGATGTTCTGAAACCTTTACATAGTTTTCTACATTGATTTCCAGATGTTCAAGCTGTCCATGTCCATGTAGTCCTCGTTATCTTTAGCAAGAAGAGCTTTAGCCTGCATTTGTGGATGGCTCAGTGAGCTGAGGTTACAATGATTTGTGGAAGTGCTCCTGAGCCCATGCGGTCATGTCCAGAACAGAATCACACCTGTTTTAATGCACTGCTGTCTGAAGAGGCGTTTTGGCCTTATTTGTTGTGTTCACAGATTTATCCACACACTTGAAAGCATTTGATGACGTCATGAATTGTAGACATTTGGATGTTCAGTCTTTCAAATTTTCCTTGAGGGAAAAAATTAAAAGAATTAAAAATTCTGATTCCCCCCCACCCCCCACTATTTTTAGACACAGTTTTATGCAGACTGGTGAACCTCTGCCCATTTTTACTTCTGAGAGTTTCAACTTTTCTAAAATGCTTTTTCATACTCCGTCCTCTTCCCCACTACTTGACAATTAAACTAAGTTAGGTGTAGCTGTAAGTTTAGTTATAAAATCATCTTGGCACAGTTTTCCAACACTTACTTTCGCAGCTTTTTCTTGCCTCTGTAAAATAATTTTGAGACGTGTGCAGCCATAAAATTTAATTTTGTACAAAAATATTTTGCTTACACTTTTAATATGTCTGTTGCATTCTTACATGCTTTAAAGCTCAAACAAAGATGACAAAATGATGCTGACGTAACCGTTTAGATTTTCATGTTTTTTCCTGGACAAGCATGCCGGTACATATTAATACCAGTTGTAACCCCCCCACCCCCACAACACTTGAAATGCCATCTCTAATACTTTCTATTTTTCATTGAACTGCATTTATAGCTTAGGTGTGGTAAGCCTATAGTAGCAGTACATACAGCAGCAGGCCCATGTTCATGGGGCTGGCTTTCTTAACCTGCAGCACGTCAAAAGCAATCCAGATTTTTTTAACTGCAGCAGAAGGTGATGGGTCTCGCTCATAGACAGTGTGATGATAGCTGAATGACAGATTTGTAATTTGTCACTTTATATTGAGAGATCCTAGAAATGTGTTCCAGTATGAACTGTACATCTTCACGATCTGCCTGTATCCTTCACTTACCCATATTTTTTCCATATAAGTCGCATTTTTTGGCATAATTTTTCATGCCCTGCGACTTATACGCCAAAGCAACTTTTTTTTTTTTAACCTCACATTTATAAACCAATTTTTGGCTGAGATATGACTGTTTTCATTCATTCTGACTGCAAATATTGAACACTAACATTTTCAGCTGCTAGATGGCAGTTGAGTTGTATGGCATGCCGTTGTGTCATGTAATAGGTAAAAGTGGCTATTGATGACACATTAAGCTTACCATAAACTGCCACCGTTGTCCAGCTCACTCGGAGCAACTGTCAAATCAGCTTCACTTTGCTGCGCCGCAATGCAGCTAATTTGAGCAATGAAGTAAATGGACTGTACTTAGAAAGCGCCTTTCTATCTGATCAAGACACTCAAAGCTCTTTACATCACAATCTGTGCCTCATTTACCCGTTCATACAGCACTCTACTAGATCTGTACAAAGATAATTGAACAAATCATTCTAAAGAGACTAATCAGAGCTTTATCACATTCATACACTGATGGGACACACATCGGAGGTGATGAGGGATTCAGTGTCTTGTCCATGGACGCTTCGGCATGTGACTCCTGGTGGATTCGACCCCCCAACTCTTGCATTGGAGGACGACTGCTCTAACCACTCAGACACCCCATGATACAAGATACAAGCTAGGAGGTGATTCTTGCGTGTAGCTGCACCACCATCCTTCTTTTTGTCCCATGTATTGAATGATTCTCTTTATAACAATTTTTTTAGTGAATACTAAATGTTACTTTTATGAATTTTTGGCACAACCTGACACATATCCTCACAAAGCATTGTGGGTACATGAATTAATATTTAATTCTGACAGAAACTGTCTCACTAGATAATTTTACTTCACTCTTAACATCATGTCAACACAGTTCTTATGTTTTGAAAGGTATTTGTTGCTCCCTGACTGTGACTCCGTGTACACTGAGCCCAATACCAAACAGGATTCTTTTCTTGTTTTGCTCAGAGTGTTTCTGTCTTCAGAGGAGCTCAAGAGGATGATTATATGTTCACCAGATTGTTTTCCTCCTGCCTGGGAACCTCCCCCCTAATGAACCTGCTGTGGTGAGCGGGAGATGAAGAGAAGCAGAGAAAGCAACCAGATTCTCCACACATTATAAACCACGCAGCTCTAAACCCCAAGCTTTGACATTTTAATGTTTACAGAGACAGCGCTCAACCTCTTCTGCCCTCATGATGAAGAAGGACATGTTTTCCTCCACAATAATTATTTTGACTTTGGGAAATAAAATATAATTTAGAAGGCCTAGCATTCCCTGAAATAATGCATATCACCTGAAACTATTACACCAGTGTGTTAAACTTATTTCATCTCATGATGAGAGGGAAGGAAGTTACAGACATTTCAGTCAAACCATGTAAATAATGTCACGATCAGTTTCATGCGATTTTCTGTTAGCAAATTTGTAACACATGACTCAACCACTACCACATCAAACTAGATCTCAATGTCTGTAAATCTGAATACGTTATTTCATATTTTGTCTTGCTAATGTTGATTAGTTGCAGTGGTCATCTTGAATTGGGTGGAGTCCAATGGTTTCTCAGTTGCTGATGTCCACTCAGTGATTCCTGTCTAAGCAGTTTACAGTACTGAAATCTGTCCAGTGGTTTATGGGATCTTTTGCTCACATGCAGATAAAGTTGACTGTAAGAGGGAAAGTATTAAGTTTAAGAGTAGGTGATTTGTGAAATACACTCAGCTATGACCACGCCAAGTTTTGTTTCAGTGTTTGTAAAATTATCAGAGTTGGAGCCATTTTGTATTAATGGTTGTTGATCAGTTGTGGCAGACCATCTTCAGTTTGTTTGAGTTCAAATCTTATTCAGCTGTTGTGATATACAGTATACAGTATGTAACATGTCACGAGCACCGCAGTATGGCCGCACTGATGGGAGCTCTGCTCCGATTCAATCTTTTTTGTTCCTGTTACTTTTTAACTGTTTTTGCGCTTACACTGCACACCCATACTACGGGTATGATTGTCAGAGTCAGAGAGTCTTTATTGTCATTTGTACCACATGTGGTACATGTGATGAAACGAATTTATGTACACAGGGTCCCAGACACACTTGTGACACATTGTGACACACTTGTGGAGTTTTCTGTGTCGCTGCCTTGCCATCCTGCCATCATGGTTCAGTTCTCGGCCCCCCTCCAGCTTCGGGCTCAGGCTCCATTCTGCCATGGTGGCCATCTCTATGATCCTCCATCTGCCTGCACAGATCTAACTCTTTGGACCTGTTCAGCTTCGCGGGAAAACCTTGGATGTTCTCTGTCTGCTGGACCTGGTTCTGGAGGGCAGTCTATGAGGGCAGCTGCTGCGGTCCTTATCATCATCAAGCTGCTGACCGGACTGCTAACAAGACCTGCTAATGCTGCTAACAAGACCACTCTGCTAACAGAACAGAACCATGTTGCTGAAAGAACCTCACTGCTAACTGAACCACACAGTACATGTGTTTCTTTTTCACTTTTGGCTCCTTGTTTTTATATTTTGGCTGCATGCTTTGGTATTTCTTGTAGTCTCTTTTTCGGCGAGTTGAGACAGTTCTCCTCAGCATTTCATTGCATTGTTGGCCTTGTGCTGATTTTGCATATAACAAATAAACCAAACCTGTAATGATGATTCTTCATGAAATATTTTGCTAACACAACAAACACATGCACACACAAATAGGCAAAAACATTTGAGTCTTTTTGCCTTTGGGTGATAGTTAGCGTTCCAGCTGAGAAACAGCAAACAGCAAGATGGAGAGTTGTTGCTTCTCAATCCTGTCAGATATTAGTTTCATGCTCCCTGTGTGTGTGTTTGTGTGCATGTGTGTGTCGTGCAGAAGCCTGGCTGCGACTTCATCTTGGGTTCAGAGCAACAGGAAGATGCCTGCATGGTTTGTGGAGGACACAACACCACCTGCCTGCACCACAAGAATGTGTATCAGAGCAGCAGCATGGAGGCAGGTAGGATACACACACACACACACACAGATACACACACACACACACACACACACACAGATACACACACACACACACACACACACAGATACACACACACACACACAGATACACACACACATATACACAGACACACACACACATTTACACAGACACACACACAGACAGACACACACAGACACACACACACAGATACAAACACACACATTTACACAGACACAGACACACACACACAGATACACACACACACACACAGACACACACACACATTTACACAGACACACACACACAGATACACACACACACACACACAGATACACACACACACACAGATACACACACACACACACAGATACACACACACACACACAGACACACGTGTTGGCGAGCTCCCACAGTGGTGTTTGTGGAGGTGTGTTGCGTTCAGGGGATTTCCCTCCTTCTGTTGGACGCCGTCTCGTGCCTCATTGTCCAGTTTGAGGTCCAGGGACGGCTCAGCTAGTCCCCGTCTGGTCCTGGGTCTTAATGAGAACACTGAGCCGGGTCAAACGGACCTGTAGTGACACAACAAGGGAAACGAGGAGCCGAGGGTGGAGGCTCTTCAGTGATGCTGAGAGAGAGCTGGGTCCAAGTTATTACTGTCTGTTAGCAAAATATCTCATGACCCAGTGGACAGACTGAAACTGCTGGAGTAAATTCAAGATGGCCGCCAAAGCTGAACAACCACGGCAGACACGAAGCGGCTCTAACTCAGTGACTTTACTAACATTGAGCTAACTTGGTAGTAGCTGGGAGTGATGCTCAACACCTGCTGTGAGCTCTATGAACACATGACGCGTGAGGCCGCAGCTTCGTTTCATCTTATAGACGCTTGTTTCTTTATACGGAGTTTAATTTTATTATAATTTTATCTCAGTCGCTTCATGTGTTTCACTCAAAGAAACTAGAAATAATTCAGGAATTCTTATTTTGGGATAATAAATTGGAAAAATTCCACAAAGCTCAAACTTGACCTCCAGTTTTGTCTTGACCTTCAGCTTTGACCTTCAGTTTTGACCTTCAGTTTTGTTTTGACCTCCAGTTTTGTCTTGACCTTCAGTTTTGACCTTCAGTTTGTGGCTAGGTGCAGAAATGTGTTTTAAAGCTTTATCTTTAGGTTCTGAATTCGGTGACGACGTGTTTCATCCTGGCAGCTGCAGCTAACGCTAACCGCAGCATGCGATAGAGTTCAGCGACAGGACGAGCCTTAAAGGCCTGAAGGCCTCCGCAGATCTTCTTTCTTTCTTCATCTGACCCCGGCGGCCCCCGGTCGCCCTCATTAGTCTGATTCTAATCTCAGCCGGCGTACAGGGACGCTGCGCGGATCACAAAGACTCTAACCTCCACTAAATGCAGGATCAGGGAGTGAGAACACCTCACCTCATCAAATCCTGTCCGTTTGCCGGTAATCCTGCTGTAATTACCGGCTGAGCTCTGCAGGAAGTTTGTGTTGGCTCAAATGGACCGGAGCAACAGCAGCGCGCAGAAAACGCCGGCGTCACGCTCCTTCATTCACGTGAGTGGGATAAAGCACAAAACAGCCGAATGCATGGAGCCGTGAGTGGAGCGTCTCTGGGCCCACGCAGGCAGAAGGTTTGGAGGTCCAGATTTAGATGTTCAGGACGAAGGACGCGATGCTGATGATGGTCTCCCTCCTTCGTTCTGTGTTTTTTTTAATCCCATCTTTATGTGTCATACTTTTTAGTGGAGCTGCAGACGTTCCAGTAGGAAAGTGGAACAACTTACCTTCAGTATGTAAATTAAAAAAAAAAACATGAAAATAAATTTTTATTTTATAGATCTTCATGAAAATAGACTCGACCCACGAAAGACACGACTAATCTGCATCATAGTCCGTTTTAAAATAGACGTTTGACCGCAAGTGACTGAGGAGCCTTCAGCCCACTTCAAAGGAACCAGCAGCCTCTGGGTGGTTCGGTTCTGTTCACAGCACCAGCCCGAGCTGGGCGAGGAGCTCGGAGACAGTTAGAGGTATCCATGTTGAAGCTAAAGGCTTCAAGACCTTCTCCAAGCTGCTTCATGTTCTTCTAACCACAGATGACGAAACTAATATAAAGAAGAAGGTTCTCAGGGCCGTAGCCAACCTCCTAGGGCATGGATGCAAGAGAAAATGCGACCCCAGGTTGATCAGACGAATGGCGGATGGTAGAGACGGAAACGAGACCCTTTCTGTCACATTTTGAATGAGAACGATGGAAGGACAGGAATTCACCAAGATTCACGCTGATGGACCCAAAAGGTTCTGATGAGACAGAACTGGACCGTGTTAGGTTCGACCACGTCCGGTGTTTTTGTTGGTTTATTTGTGGAAGGTTACCGATGAATCCATGTTTGTAGCTGAACCAGCAGTTCTCCTGTCTTGTCTCTGTGTCGTACCTCGACACCCCCGCCCCCCCCCAGCGCCATATTGATCCGTGAGCGATGAGGTAAGCCCGTGTGTTGCCTGGTTACTAATCACGCTGCATAATTTATGTTTTGCTCATGACTAAATCAGGAGCGAGGCTCAATAAACAGACGGCTGTTTGCAGATATTGTTTCCATGATCCATATTCATTAGAGGTTCTGATCTGAAGCAGAACCCGGCGCCCGGGGGAGGGAGCCGAGGGGTCGTGTTTCTCAGTTTATACATGAAGTCGAACAAAATGTTGTTGCTCAAAATGAAATTTCCCGTCGGCGCTGTAACAATTAGCATTTTGTGGAGAAAGTTGCGCACGGTGAAGGTGAAGTGAGAAGAACTCTGTAAAGTTCTGATCCTCACGTCGTCTGGACGGAGTTTAGAGCCTTTTATTCAAATCAGGGAGCAACCAAGTCCATAAACGCCTCTCTGGTTTATCTGCATGTTCTGAAGGTTTTGCAGGATGAAACATATTTCTTTATGCATAAATAATGAATGAACCCGTTTTCTCCGGCCTGTTCGGCGTATTTACACTTTCACAATGAAGATTTTACGAGAGTGCAGCCTGAAACCAGCATAAATCCAGTGATGGATTAAAAAGAAAAGGTGAGCTCTTTAAAACCTGTTTCCTTTTTCCCCATGTTGCCCTGCGGTCGTGTTTCCGTCCTGGAGAGCCGCCGTCTATAAATCACAGTGTTGGCAGGGCGGCTGCCAATAGCCTGTGTAGCTCTGCTAACGGTGACAAACGAGCACGCAGCAGCGCAGGACGAGGCCCGGTAAAACCCAGCAGCCTCCGAGGCGTTTCCTGTTCACACCCAACTGGTTCTGTAAAGCAGCTGTCACAAAGTGGACCTGACGGATCTGCTGCTTCAACTTTCATTTTGAAAATTAAACCACAGGCTGGTTGATGGTCCACTTCCTGTTTGATCACCAACCCAAACCACGGGCTGGTTGATGGTCCACTTCCTGTTTGATCACCAACCCAAACCACGGGCTGGTTGATGGTCCACTTCTTGTTTGATCCCCTTGTTTGTTCAGAAGGACAAGTTTAAACAGCAGATGAAGGAAGCAGCTGAAAACAGACACGCCGATGAGGCGAGGCAGTGGAGTCAAATGAGATGAAAGGAGCGAGGGAGGAAAACGTTCAGGAGAAAGTGATGAGTTGAGGAGGAGGAGTGATGGAGAGAGTGAAGCGGCGAGGTGGAAGTGATGGAGAGAGGGAGGAAGACATGACAGGAAGGAGCTGAAAAATGAGAGCAAAGAGGAGAGGGTGGAGATGAGTAATGCAGGGGGAAACAGGCGAAGGAGAGACAGGAAGGCAAACTACAAACAATAAAAGTCTAGTTACAAAACAGGAAATGACGAAATGTTTTACAGTATCAGAGACTAAAGCAGGGTGGACTCCTCCAGACTGTCCCTGGTCTCTGATCGTCTTTGTGGTTTTCATGGACAGGATCTCGAGATGCAGACTCAGAGGAGGGGGTCTGGTTTGGGACCCTCAGGGTCTCGTCTCTGCTTTATGCAGATGATGTGGTTCTGTTGGTGTCTTCAGGTAAAGACCTCCGGCGTGCACTGGGGCAGTTCTCAACCGAGCATGAAGCAGCTGGAGTCCGCTCCTCAGAGTCCGAGGCCGTGGTTCTCCACTGAAAAGTCCTGGAATGCTCCCTCTGGGTGGTGGGGGGTCTTTGCCTCAGGGGGAGGAGTTTAAGGATCTGGGCATCTTGTTCACGAATGATGGTAGGATGGAGCGGGAGATGGATCAACGGATCGGGGACTCGTCCTTAGTAATGAGGGCGTTGCTTCGGTCAGTTGTGGTGAAGAAAGGGCTGAGCTTAAAGGTAAAGCTCTTGATTTACTGGTCTGTCTACGATCCGACCCTCACCTGTGGTCACGAGGTTTGGATCATGACCGAAAGGACCAGATCCTGGATACAAGCGGCCGAAATGGGCTCATTCGGTTGGCCCAGCTCAGCCTTAACAATACAGTGAGGAGCTCCATCATCCAGGGGGAGCTCGGAGTAGAGCTGCTGCTCCTCCTCATCGAAAGGAGTCAGTTGAGGAGGGTAATCAGATCAGGATGCCTCCTGGATGCCTCCTTTTGGGAGTTTTCCATCATGTCCCACTGGTAGGAGGCCCCGGGGACGACCCAGAAGTCACCGGAGGGATTGTGGATCTTCTCAGGCCTGAGAAGAAATCTAGAAGAAGACAGACGTCTAGCTACAGTAAAAGTGGCAATATGGCTAGCAAACTATAAAAAAACAGCTAAAAGTAAAGTGTCAAGAGTAACTTAAAGGTTAAAGTTACAAAAGGTTAGCTAATAGCTTAAGTAAAAAAGAGTAGCTCTAAGCTAAAAGTAGCAACATTGTAGCTAAATGCTAAAGTAATAAAAGGATTGCAAAAATGAACATAAAACTAAATTGAAACTAAAGGGTAGCTACAAGTTAAAAGAACTAAAATGCTAGCTTAAAAGATTAATGTTACAAAACTGTAGCTGAAAGTTAGAAGTAGCAAAATGCAAGCTAAAGGCTAAAATTAGCATCAGAGAACAAAACAGAGCCAGCAGCTGAAGCAGATTTGAAAGAGAACATTGATTTTTGAATTAATAGATTTCCATGTTTTTGTGGGAACTTTTTTGTAATTAATGTTAAATATTTTAAAAAGTATAAAAGTTACTAAAAGTGGCAGCTCCCATCACCTGAATGAGCTGAATGTTTTAAATTATGAACGGTTTAAACAGCACATCTACAGGACTAGTTAGGTTGTGAAAACCGTACGGTAAAATGAACAAAGTGCTGACTCAGACCTGGACACGGTCACCCTTCAGGCCCTGAAACCCGGTTTATGGAGCAGTTTTAGCCCCTGAGGAGTCGCCTCCTCTGGACACTGAGATGGCTCTTTAGAAGTTTATTAAAATCCAAACTCCAGTTTATGTCTGATTAAATGGTCGCTCTTTAAACACGTACAGCATAAAATCCGGCTGTTCGCCCATAAATCCCAACATTTACTGTTTGATGGTCCACAAACCAAGGCATCTGTCCTCCAGAACGCTCGACCGAAGCTGCAGTTTGAACATTTAACACAAACTCTGAGTGGCTTTTATCAGCCGAAGGAGAACGCTGACTCCTTTACAGCTCTCCGTGCTCTCAGGCACCAACGGCTCGGCGTTTATTGGGTCTGAACCTGATGTGTTTTGATGCGTTGTCAGATCTGAGGAATACAATAACTACAGTACGTCATCAATATATACTGTATACTGAAAATAATACCGAACTAAATAAATACAGTAAATAATACAATAAATAATCAATAAATACAATATACAATGCAATAAATAATAAATACAATATATAATGCAATAAATAATCAATAAATACAATATATAATGCAATAAATAATCAATAAATACAATA
>JAVCKU010000042.1:32566476-32578142 GCA_032273985.1 Hypsolebias coamazonicus | reverse complement strand
TTTCATTGTGTTCAGCATTTTTTTAAAAGCTTTATCAATATTGCATATAAAATAGATGATGTTGGCACTTTACTAAATATATTTGTTTGTTTTTATCTTCTAGTTTTAAAACTTTTAAAGAAACCACGGCAGCCTTTTCACCACAGTCATCAGCAGCCTCCTCGACAGCCCACGGCTCGTCTGGGGCGGCAGGAAAACCACAGAAACCTCCTCCCTCAGGCCTCACCTGGAAGTATGTTCATCACAACATCTCAGCTACTCGTGACACTCTGACACTTTAACGTCAGTGTTCAGGCATTATGGGTACAATTTATTTAACTTGAGGAGCAATATAGAAATGTATGTTTGTTTTACTTTATCAAACATTCAACAATATAAAAATCAACATATTCAGCTAAATGTTATGATCATGACAAGGAGCTTCCGCACACTGTACTCTCAGTTATGAAGACACACAAAAATAAATGTATTGAAACTTGTATTGAACTGATCTCAGCTTCTTTTAGATTTGTATTGCATTAAAATGATTATTTCTTCAAAAGTACAATTTGAAAATGCACTACATGTAAAAAGACAGAAAACATTAATATGTTCCAGTAAAACGTGCTTTACCTCAGGCTCATTCTTTTTAACTTGGTTCTTGGTTTGTCACTCAGGACACTGTGGGAAATGTCGGCGAGTTAAAGGTCGAAGGGAACGCCAGAAACAATATTGCCTAAAGGACTTTGGTAAGGTTGAACTTTAAAGGATTACGTTTTTAATGAGGTTTACGTAAGATGCTTTCAAAGAATCAAAGTCTTACCTGCAGTAGACAGCAGTCAAGGGGATCTTTGTGTAGAGAAACAGGGACTAGAAGAGTGAAGTTAACACTTGTTCAGAGCAGGATTCATATGAAAGTGGATTTCCAAATTCTAAAAGCAGCTCATGTCATAATTTGTAGGAGCTGGACCCAGAAAACAAAAAGCTGGTGTAGCAGCAACTAGGTACAAATGAACAAAACTCAAGAAGACAGAGAGAACTGGATGTGGCATGAAGCACGTAAAATGCTAGATGGAATGTGAGCTGAAAGCTGAATGACTTTATGAGCAGGGTCATGATGAGTGGAGTGGAAACACCTCGGCAAAATGGCATCTAGGGACAGGTGTGAGAGGGTGGAGCAGGAGCTGAGGAGCAGGAACTGATTGAGGAAAAGCGAATTGATTCAGATCCTGACAGTGCCCTGTCTCTAAGGGGCGATGTCCCAAAACAAAAAGATATTACTCTGACAAGAGAGAGAGAGGAGGGGGACCTGGACAGAGGAATAACACAAACCACAAGAACATAACAAACAAAAAACCACTGGAGCATCAAAGTCTGGGGCAAAAACAGTCCAGTACAACGAGCGCAGGTGAACAGACCAAGGCACGTCCAGGCAGGAGACAAAATTCAGGTAGACAGCCCAGGGTTTGCTCACGCAGGAGACATGGTTTGGGTGGATGGTCTACATTGGGGCCAAGACTCGAATGGTCGGCTTGGAAACTGTCCAGACTGGCAACTAAAGTTGTGTGGCCAGCATGTGAACAGTACAGACCAGTGAGACAGCTCAGGCGTGTGCCAGGAGTAGGAAATGTGTCATATTCAATCCTCTCACACAATGAGGAAGGCATGATGGCCCAAGAGAACTGAGTTGCAAAGACCCTGGTGGTCAAGTGCATGAGAACCCTGTAGGCCTCAGGCGTAGAGGCTGTGGAGGCTCTAGGCACTCGAGACTCCGAGACTTAGGAACTGATGACTCTGGAAACTCAGCAACAGATGACTGACGACCTTTAACTGTCTACTAGTAATAGCTTTAACGGTTCTGGGCTGGCTCCCAAAGAGCCAGCTCAGAACCAGTTCTTTAGGAGCTGACTTAGAGCTGTTAGCCATAAACCTCTGTCCTCCACCAGAACCCACCATAAACCTTGACATTAAAAGACAACGAAACCCCTGACAGACTCAAATGTTCAGCTGTAAGGCATTTTAGCAGGAACAGTTCAGTTAGCTGTACAACATGAACATCATTCAGACGATCAAGTGGGGACAAACCTAAATGACTGTCTCGCCCAAAGTAAGAAGTAAAAATACAGCATTTGCTTAAGTTATGAAAACAACAACAGGTTTGATTTGGCTCAGAAATTTGCTCTTAATTAAGACCCACCATGAGTAGTTGAGGGCTTGACTCATTCATGAGAATTTTTCTGTGATTGTTTAAACTGAGATCATTCTGACTGCAGGAAAGTTGTGGTACTTACCTACAGTAGATGAGAAAGTTCAAAAATCAAGTAAAAAAAAATCAGAGTGCTTCTTTAACCTTTTGTACCTCGTTAATTTGTATTTATGTATTTTTAGTGTTTCGGGCTAGAGTTTTTGGGAAGCTGTACAGAGGTGAGGAGACTCGTTACGATGTCCAGATCATCCACACATATCGAAACCGCTTTCGCCTGGAGCATCGGGAGTTCCTGTGGGTCCCAAATCTGTGTGACTGCCCTAACCTGGAGGTAGGGAAACAGTACATACTGATGGTGCGGCGCCACATTAACTATGAGCACACTTTAAACCGCATCCTGCTGGAAGAGGACAGCTATGTGGTGCCATACCGACCCAGAGAGGATGAGCTGCTAAGACCCCTGGAAAGACTCTGTAGCAACAGAGGTCCCAAACAACCAGCAGAACTAAGAAGGAGGGACTAGTTTGTGTCCAGACATGAAGCGTATACCAATACTGATTCACTTGGCATGTTTCATTAATGAACCCTAATGATGGCCTCATGGGTTTCAGGTGTGGCATCATTGGTTGGTGGTAAAACTTGATTGTTTTGAGTTTCAACCTCATTTGAAACTGGCCACATTAAAAAGACGTTCAAGTTTATTTAGAACCATGACAAACTTACTGTACCAAATAGAGCACTTTAGGTGGACGCTTCTGCCCACTTTAAAAAAAAACACCAAAGAGAAGAACATTGACTGAAACACTTTGCCGTTTTTCCACAGCAACCCTGGAGTGTTTGTCTGTTTGTATTTGTCTGAGCAAATGTAAAAGAAAAGTCCACCTAAAGTCATTTATGTTAACGTCCATTTAATTCCAAATGATCTTGTTTTTCTGATTAACCAGAACGTTTCAGTGAAGATGGAACAGCAAATTGTTCCACCCGTAACTTCCGATCCATGATAGATAACTAAAGGAAAGTTGATACACGTATGTGTCATCACTTGACAGACTGTCCTGTGTATTCTTCATCGCTCCAGCTCCAATGTCAAGGTCACAAATCAAGGTCAAGTGTTGTACAAGGTTTTGCTTGTCAGGACCATTGCTATAGATTGATATATGATCGTTTGTCGACGAACATATAAAGTACCATGTGCGCTACTGTTGTTTTACATGTGGTGCAAGAACAGAGAATTATACTTAATCGTTTTAAAATCAATACATTTTTCCACAAAAAAAAAAAATATATATTTCTGTACCTCAGCTGCAGAAATGTCACCAAATTGTTATGCAGATATTTAGAGTGAAAATCTGCTGTGACTTTTTTTTTTAATTCTCCAATGCGTTCAACCTGCAGTTGACTGCTACAAGTTCTCCAAGAAGAACAAGATATTTGGGATGTATTACTGTATGGATTCCCCATAAAGTGTAATAGAACTACAAAATGACATGAACTGTGTCTGAAGGTGGAGATTTATTTATACTTATTAACAAAATATTTAGCTTTGCGTATAAAATAAGCTGAAATCTGAACCCACAGCTGGTGTCGTGTGTAATGGACTTCAAATTGTCTGTTTTTGGTTGTCTTAAGTAATGAATATTGCTCGTTATTTGCAACAATATGTCAAAATTGTTTATTATTCATTCAGGTGAGTGTTTTGATATTTTACATGAAAGTTATATTTAAATATACAGTATTTTATTGTGTGGCACTGATTTGCTGTTTGTTAGACAGCTTAATTTGTGTGCCTTGTTTTTTTTTTAATTTGTAACCTTGTTGGCTCTTGAACGTATAAAATTGTACCAAAAGGCTTTATTTGTCTACAGTGTTTGAATAATAAATAATCTATTAACCTAATTAAGTTCCTTGAAGGAATGCGTATTGCCTGCCACCATTCCTAACAAAGTTTTAAACCACAGAGTTTTGTTGTAAAATCATGGAATTATCATTTTTGTCAAACTTTGTGTGACGATACGTAATATCTCATCCGACATGGTCAATTTCACGTGATGTGTTTTCAAATCTGTTGCTGGTGGCTCACAGCTACTATCACAAGACTTTGCTCAATTTTTATAAAATCACAGCAGTCATTGGTTTGAGTCGTGTAAGCCATCTTGAGTTGGGATGACTCTTAAATTATTTAATTGTAAATAATCGCAAAGCCATTACTTTCTAAAAGTTTTATTGAAATCTGTCTAGCAATTCATGAAATAGTTTGTTATCAAACACAAACAAACAAACTGTTAAATCTAAAAGTTTAATGTTTAGTACTCAGAGGATATTTTGGGGGTGTCTCTCAGTGGTTGTGGCTCTGTGGTTAGAGCAGTTGTTCTCCAGTGAAAGAGTTGAAGGTTCGATTCCACCAGTATGCAGTCATATGTCAAAGTGTCCCTGGGCAAGACACTGAACCCATCATTGTCTCTGGTGTGTCCCATGTGTGTATGAATGTGAGCTAAATGCACTGATTATTCTCCATAGAAGATTACTCAGATTAGCTTTGTAGAGATGCAGAGTGCTGTCTGGCTGTATGTGTGCACGTTGGGTGAGTGAATGAGTGTACACGTTGTGCTGTTAAGCATTTTGAGTAGTCTGGTTGGGTAGAACAGTCCAGTTTATTTACTCACACACTAATTTTTTAGCTTAATACCTTTAAATTGGCTGAATTATAGTTGTTTTAATTTCAGGGTTAGGACGAGAGTTTCATTAAAATCTGTCCAACAGACAAATGAACACACACCTGCTAAAATAACAATAATAATAATAATAGCCATACATGCTGTTTTACCTCTGACAGCAGGTGGTACTAAATACTAAAAATTAATTTGGTACTAAATTTCTGCACACTTGTGATTAACAAACCAGAGACAGCAAAGACGGCACTTGTTAAAAAAACATTTTATTTACATGAAAAGAAACATCTACACCAAATTAAACACATTTAACTGCACATAATAAAACTGTACATGTGATGAACTGAGCCAGAATCCTGCTCATTAACCATAAAAACAGTCATCACAGACACTGAACTCAGTTTGAGGAGATGGGTGGAAATCAGTTGGTTCCACCTGCTGCATCAGCAGCACAACAAGAAGGAATGGGCTTTATTTCACATTTACAACCATGGTCACCTCAGTGTCTTAGACACATTCTGAAGACATGAAACAGAAATCGTCAAATCCCTCTAGAACCACTTTAGCAATTTTGGAACCTCACACAAAACGTAATTTTTTATTCCTATTTTATAAGAACTGCAAAACAAAATTATTGTTCCTTTCTGGACACAAAATAAGTGAATGCTGTGCTGTATAGCAACATAATGCAAGTTTATTTGTATCCCATGTATTGTACTAACATTTCACAGCATTATGCATTATTTCTGTTTAGCTGCCTCTCGATCAATCTGTAAACCTCATTTGAGCATTTAAAAATAAATCACGTTAAAAACATGATTTTTTTTTTTGTCTTCCTTTGGTGATTTATGAAATATTAGGTTAGAATTAAACCTATAGATACATCTTTCTTTGACTTTGGGTTGAAGATATATAAAAACAGGATACGGTTCCTTGCCTCAGCTACTTGATAGTTTGCCAAAATCTTCTCAGGACTGATGGAGCATTTCTATGCAAGGCTCACTGAACTCTCCCGTGTGAGTGCTCTTGCCACAACAACAGCCAAGACTGTGGTCCACTTGATCCACCGATACCCTTCAGCTGCATCTGGAGTCCTATAGCTAACAAGATGCGATAGGACCCCTATAGCATGATGTTCACCTCGGGTGTCCACCAACCGGTCTAAGTATGACTGCTGCAAGAAGCACCAACAACCTTTCAACCACAGTTCAAGGTGGCCACATTGACAATGGAGGCATGGAGCATTGCCCACTGAGATTCAATGTCCCCCACTTTCGCTGGCATGTGGTTAAAGTTTACTTGGAGGAACAAGTAAAAGATTTTTCTGCCAGGTGCGGTCAGCAAACACTCACTACATGTGTGGGTCTATTGTGTCTACCAGCATCTCCCACCAACTGATCCAACTCACCAGTTCACCAGTTAGATCAGCTCATGTTGACATGTTGACAGCTTATCTCCTCTCTTCACTCGAGTGTCCAAAACATACAGCCGCAGGTCAGATGACACAACTACAAAGTTGATCATCTATCTGCAGCTAACTCCAGCTATCTACCATCATTAGTCATCATAAGTCATTCCTCCCAGTCACGCCACTCCATGTCACACTGTCACAGAATAAAGGAGTCCCCTCTGTCCAGCAGGTAGGCATTAATAACAATCAGAGTCCATCCCACCACCCAAAGGTGTGGGGAATCTAGTCTCTTATTTACGGGTGCAAAATTTCAGCGCATAGGCAGACTGTTGGAATCATGTGTAGTACAGAGATTATGGGCAAGTTTCAAGCTTTTGCAACATCCATAAAGCTGGCAATCCTGAGCATCTTCCTATCTAACGCCAGAGCCGTCATTAAAAAACCAGACAAACCTACATATACCCCACTCAGGAGAACAACGAAGCTAATCGTTAAGACTGTAACAGTCTTGCCTGTGCGAACACCTAATCAGTTGCAGGATGGATTCCAGAACACAGAGCTCACTAGATTTGACAACCTGGAGCTCCAGGAGTGAACAGATGCTGTGCTGTCATACATCAGATACTGTACAGATACAGTTACTATGAACAGAAAGATCCGGGTTTACCCCAATCAAAAGTCTGGGATGACCTCAGAGGTGAAGGCACTCTTGATGGCCCAGAACTATGCCTTCAAAGCCCCCAGTGTACTCCTGCGTCCTGTCAGCCATACAGAAACTGTGCGCACTGTGTGCAGAGGGTTGAGACTTCATGCTCGAGTGTCCACCCTGAGCGGCTGCAGAGCAGCTCCACAGACAAGGAGCGTTTACCTTTGGGACAAATTGAGGTCTCAGATTGGTCATTTGCTGATATGCCTATTGGATTGACTGACAGGTTGAGCGAAACAAAAAACGAGAGCTGGCAGCCCCAGCTGCAGCGGTGTTCTGTGTTTATATGTTGTTAATAAAAAGTTCTAATTTTTTTTATTAAACAGGGAGCGCTGGCACTGCAGCCACACATCAGACCAACCCACCAGGAAATCTCTAGACCCTCATGCAGCCACGCTGGACCTGAGCTTAATTTGCTCGTGACAAATTCCTTTATTTCTCACAATGTCAGTCATAGCATCAACAGAAGAGGAAGAGATCACTGCCTTTTGGCAAAAAAACAAAAACAAAAAAAAAGGCCAGACCAGGGATAAAGAAGGGGAATTTAATAAATTGGTGTTGCATACAAAACAGTCCATCGCCAGGCAGTTTATTGTGCGACACCAAGTACATGTATGCAGTCGTAAACATAGAGCTTTACGCGGACATGCTCTGCAAACGTACGTGCATACCTCTGTGGACAGACGGACGCGGGAGTAAACTGAGGGCTTTAGTCACTTGACAGAGTTCTGTCAGTACAGCAAACTCTGATCTCAGGAGAGGCATCAAGGCAGTGAAGGAGAAGTACAGGAGGAAAGTGGAATCATATCTGGAGGACGACTCATGTAGGTTGTGCCAAGGGATTCACCATCTGATGAACTACAATGGCAACTTGCCAGTTACAGTCAATGTGGATGCCTTAGTTGAACTTAATCTCTTCTTTGCTCACTTCGAATAACCTAGACCTACTACATCATCAGCATCTTGATGATCCACCAGTCTTCTACCTCTCATGAACCAGCATCACCAGGTCAGGTGTGTACTGAAGGCTGTGAGCCCTCACAAATCTGCAGGAATTGACAAAGCACTGGGCAAAGCTCTTTGCACATGTGCAGACCAACTGACAGGAGTCCTAACTGGGATTTTTTAATACATCCCTGTCACAGGCTGATGTCCCGTCTTGTCTGAAGGCTGTCACCTTCATGCAAAAGAAAACAGTCATGGAGGATTTCAGTGACTACAAGCCAGTGGCACTGACGTCTTTGGTCATGAAGTGTTTTGAAAGGCTGATTCTCTAGCACCTTAAGTCCTGCACCCCCAGAACTTTGATCCATATCAGTGTGCCTACAGGGCAAACCAGTCTACAAAAGACACCATCGCCACTACTCTCCACACAGCCCTGAACCATCTGGAGCTCCCGGAGACCTGTGTCATTATGTTGTTTCTTGATTACAGCTTGGCATTTAACACCATTATATCCAACATCCTGGTGGAGAAGACCAATGATCTGTACATCCCCCTTCATCTGGATTTACTTATTATGAATTTTTTGACAGACTGACCACAGCTCGTTAAGTTAGGCCAGTTCCGCTCCTCACTGATGCTCAGCGCCAGCCCACCCCATGTGTGCTAAATCATCTGTATACCCTGTACACGCATGATTGCTCTCCCATCCACCCCTTGAACTCCATCATTAAATTTGCCGATGACACCACTGTGGTCAGCCTGATCATGGATAGCTAATAGAGGAAAAATACCTGTTGGCAGAGTGGTGCACCAACATTCTGGAGCTGAATACTTCAAAAACCAAATAGATGGCTATTGATTTCAGAAGACTGCATAGTCCATAGACCATCAATGGGGCATGTGAGGAGAGTGCCGTCCTTCAAATTGCTGGTGGTACACATTCCTGAAGGTGTCACCTGGACCACCAATATGTCAGCACTGGTCAACAAGGCACAGCAGAGACTCCACTTTTTATGGGTGTTGCAGTGGAGACCCCTGGGGAGAAACTGCTGGTGTCCTTCTATCAGGCCACCACAGAGTCAGTGCTGATGTATTGTGCCACCATGTGGTTTGTTGCTTGCTCGGCTGCTGACAATAGGGTCCTGCAAAATATAAGCTGAACTTCAGAAAGGATTTTTGGTTGCCCTTTGCCCTTGTTGGAGGACATCGCTAGGTCACGCTTTCTCAGCAGAGCTCAGAGCATCTCCACTGACACTTTTATGCACACACATGCACATTGTTCATTTTAGAGTTCATTGTTGTCATTACATTGTGCCTTGTACTGGGTGTAAAATTTGTTTAACTATGTGCAATACCCACTTTTGGATGGTACGTAGTTTTGTTCTACTTTTATTATTATTACTTCTATTGTGTGAATGGTATGAATGTAGGAAGGGGACATGATTTTTTTATTGTAGGCACCTTACAGGAGCTGCATTCATACTTTCATTGTGATACATTGACAGTAAAGGTTTTCTGATTCTGATTCATTTTGATTCTGTGTAAGGTCCAGCCACTGCCAAGAAAGTTGGTTCCAGAGCTCATGCTGTTCATCAAGGTGAATCCAATATATCTAGTTGGTACTTAACCTCATGCACAAGCTCAGTCTTCTTCCTCACCAGAGAAATGTCACTCCATGTGTCAAGAGCCAACTTTGGTGCACTGGGGTCAAAAGGCCAAGGCTCCCTCCAGCAGCTAACACCCACTGGTATCTTAGCTGACTCGTATGGCCTCTCCTGCGGCTGATGGGCCCACAAGAAGGAAAGCTCATTTGAGTTCAACTCATCTGAGCTGAGCTCTACCAGGTCCCATAGATGCTCACCAGGCACACGACGAGCTCCTTCACCATGCCTTGCTCCAGGGTGGGGCTCTATTAACACACTGCTCTATAAGTTTTACAAAACTCTATAGCTTTTTTTTTTTTAATCAAATACTTCAAAATGTTACACACTGGAACTTAGCAAAAATGTTTTTTTTATACAAATTGGTTGTGTCTATAACAAAACGGACAATAAATTATGATTTACATCTGGCTAAAATTGATAAGCCGCCAATATAGTTCAATATGGTTATTGATTTTGATTTTAAACAAGGTGACAATAGATCAAATGAAAATGAAAAGGCTTCAACAGTGACTCAATAAACCAGCTGAATACATGTTTTTCTTTAGTTCATTAATTTTACACAATCTGTCATGTTGTTTGGCTTTATTGAATTGAATCTTTATGTAAAGAAATAATGAGGCAAGCGACAATAGTTGTGTACAGAAGAAGTCTTTGATGCAACTAAACTGTGGAGTTTAATTCCTCAATTGTAATTTTTTTTGTTGTTGTTTTTAATGCATATTTTGTTTCTTTTGTAGTTTCTGAAAGATATTTTCTTTATCCCAACCATGATGTTTGTGTGAGATCAGTGGACTAAATATATTTTCTTTTGTTTCAGTGCAGATTCTTTATTCCGCCAAAGAAAAGAAAATGTTCTAAATGTTTAAAGTTTATTCCTCGGCAGCAATATTGCAGTAAAAAAAAAAAAAAAAAAAAAACTAAAATTATTGTGCACACATTACAAGTCCAAATACTGAGATGAAATAAAAAATATAATAAAATGTGAAGAGTAAAAACCTGAATTTTATTCATTCTTGTGGCTCATTGTTGTGAGACAGTCCACTGGTTTGTGTTCCTTTGGCAACTTGTTCCAAGTGTGTTTTCAGACCACAGACATGTTCTTCATAGTGGTGTAGTTTAGAGTGTTTGACACTAGAGCCAATTCTTCACAAATCAATGGGCACCAGGCGCCAAGTCCCCTCAGTCCTCTTCTCACACCTCTGAGTCTTTGACCCCTGACCTCCATTCATCAAACTTTCTTCCTCCAAAGCACCATGGGAGCTCAGAGTCATCTGTCTTCTTGTCACAGTCATCATACCTGCCTCCCACCGGCCTGGCTGCCCTCAGGTTCCATCAAACACTGACACTGACATGGCGGCAGGATGCTGGGCGACGTTTGATGCGGGAACGCCGAGGTCTGGACTCGTTCTGACAGCTGCACAGAGGACCGAGCAGCAGCCAGAGGTAGAGGATCACACAGGCCCAGCAGGATGACATCTTCACCCAGAAGGTAGACCAGCAGCCGTGTGTGAAGGTGGTCTCCAACACTGCTGACTCATAGCTTCAAAAAGGCAGCAACAGTTACAAAAGGAAACAGATAAAATCATCCAAATATCAAACAGATGTTACTGTCTAACCTGAACCAGTTAGTGAGGGTCATCATGACATACAGCGAGGCCAAGAAGAAGACAAAATGAAAGAAGAAGTAGCTGTACGCCACCCTCTGGGTCTCATTGTGGATGACCTTCTGACTGCCTTTGTCTTCATCATCAACCACAAACTCCTCTTCAGCTGGAAGAAAAACACCAACATGTCTAATCAACTGCTAACACGCTCAAATATGGGGTGCCGTTTGTAAAGTTACGCAGTCGAAAATTAACAGCAACATTTTGGTTTATTTGAACTTTCAAAAGAAAAAAAGTTTTTGTTTTGGTCTCAAATATGTTTAAAAACATTTAAAATGACCAGAATTTCCAATTTACAATTAACACAGTATAAAGTTCTTTATAGAGTGCATTATACAGGTCAGTGAATGTTTAAGATGGGATTTACAACATCTAACAACTGCTCACAGTGCACAGGCAATATACCTGATGATTATATCCAC
>JAVCKU010000042.1:31961919-31972048 GCA_032273985.1 Hypsolebias coamazonicus | reverse complement strand
CATAGTTGAATGATAAAAGATATTTATGTTGTGCCACTTTCTGCAAAGTTCATAAATCATGTCACAGACACTTTAATAAATGCACTTTGATGATCAAATCAGCTGCATTTCAAAATCCAATTCGCGACTGTGGGAATGCGCAGAGGGACAACTCACTGTGCATTTCTTCAAAATTTAACAGGATAACCACCTAAAAACAATTATTTGTTTGCTCTACAATATAGTAAAGGTGTGTCTCAGTTGAATGTTTCCTTAATTAATTCACTTAATGGTCACATCAGCTGCATTTCACCGGGGCAGCGAAATGCAGTTGATGTGAAGTTTGCTCTGGGAGTTCTGGAGCGAGACGGTGACTAACTATGGCAAGCCAAGTGTCTCATTATTAGTCACTTTTACCTAGTAATGAGACACTTGGCTTGCCATAATGCTTGAGGGCCCTCTAGTGGCTGAAAATGTTAGTGTTCAATATTTTCCATGTCAGAATGAATGAAATCATTAGATCATCCAAAAATTGGCTATAAATATGGGGTTGGGGGGGGTATATTAGTCACTTCGGTGTGTAAGTCATAGGACTAGCAAATTTATGCGAAAGGTGCGACTTATACGGCAAAAAATACAGTGCTTATATAGGCCTCGTATATGCGGTGTTCACGATATAACATGAGATATTTACACAGAAATATTTTTTTAACTTTTAAATAAATACGTACCGGTAACATACACAAATACGCACAGTAAATGTTCTTTCCTGAACAACGCTTGTAACACAGCTGGTTAAATTAGCCGCAGCATTGTATGCTCCACTTTGTTCAAAGCGTGTGAAAAAAGTAGCTGCTTATAGTCTGGAAATTACAGTATGTGAAACTGCCAAGAAAGACTGTTCTGGTTCCAGTTCTGAACCACAACTTGGTTTCCAACAGGGTTTTTCCACAAAAGAGGTCCCAGTACTGGACCATGGGAGCTGGTGGTTGGGTCATTTGAGCCTCTGAAGGAGGCTAACTTGAAACATCTGCCCACGACGGTGCTGTTGTTGGCGTGATGTCCGTAGATTTTCAGTGCACCCCTCCTACATCAAATGTGTCTCACTTCAGCTCAAACCCTGCTTTTGTGCCTAAAGTTGGGGGGGGGGGCGTTTTCTCACAACTTTTTCTCCACTGTCTTTATGAAATGCAGCTGCCAGAAAGACGACAAGAGGTTAGAAATGCAAGCGTGTGCATGTCTGATGGTCGTGTTGTCTTTGCTGCAGGCAGAAGCATGAGAAAGGCTTCACGGTGTGCGGTTTGGCCTGGCATCCGTCTGGCAGCCAGATCGTCTACACGGACACCGAGGGCTGCCTGGGCCTGCTGGACGGACTCAGCCCCTCCAGCACCACCACGGTACCTCCGGCCTCTCCCACATCTCTGTCTTATTCAGTCTTTCTCTTTACAAACCGCCCATAGATCGTTCACTGAGGAGAGCATTCTCCAGATGTCTTTGTGCAGAAATACTAATTCAAATGTCACGATGGTGATCCCAACAAATAAACAAAATGAGGTCAGAACCAAGAATTTGTGTTTCTTGGAAACAAAGTTAATGAAACAGACCGACTGCTCAATATATTTACAGTTTATTAAACTGTAACGTGATTTTATAACTATAATTAACTCTAGTTAGAGATCCAGAAGTGCTGTCAGGTCATCTGGACGGATCCACCCTTGGCTGAAACGTCTCGTCTCCCATCTGAAAGGGCTGGTTCTGGATGTTCCCAGCGAACTGGTTTGTCCACTTTGGGGGATGCCGTTTGTGAGACTGGGTTCATCTCATGGCCTCAGAGTGGTGGGGTCTTTCAGATGGAGCACGAGATGTTTCGCGTAAAAAAAAAAAAAAAAAAAACATGTTACCAAACAAAGACTAAACTTGTGCAACCAGAAGTTGCAACATATATCTACATAAAAATGACTAATATTTGGTCATCAGTCTATAACACCACTGTAGATGGTAAAGATGTAAATTCCTTTTTTCTTTACTTGTTCAGTTACATTTTTCTGCTACTTATGTTATATGTGACTACATTGTTTTAAGACTCTTATGATGGTAAACAGGCTTATTATAACAGAATCTTGTTTTCTAAAATCCATAGTAATTAATGTCATGACAAAGCATCATCTTTGCTGTTATTGTTGAGCTGTTCACGATCAGTTCCTCATTGGCCTCTCAGCAGGTGTCGGCAACAAAACCTGCAAAAGACTATGACGACCTGTTTGACGAGGATGATGATGGCAGACAAATGGACGAAGGGCTGAGCGACACCAACTCTCCAGCTAAGAAGCCGGTCGTTGGTGAGGACGAGGACGATGACGACTTCCTGGTGCCGTCCACTGGGCGGGTGAGGAACAGAGCAGCCATCTTGGATGATGAGAACTCAATGGGTGAGGAAAAGAACTGGATTGAGAGTCTGGATGAATGATACACAAACAAACAAACAACCAGCCTGTTAATGGGGTGGATTTATCCACATCGAAGCAGGGGTGTGCTTCTATCAAAGGTTTTTCTTGTTTTAATGTGATGTCTGCCATTTATACTCTAGATATACCATATTTTTTGGCCTATAAGTCACAGTTTTTTGCATAATTTACTGTACATGCCCTGCGACTTATAGGCCGAAGCGACATATTTATGGATTTTTTTACCCCCATATTTATAAACCAATTTTTGGCTGAGATATGACTGTGTTCATTCAGACTGAAAATTTTTTAAGCAGTACTACTTTCAGCCACTTGATGGCAGCAGAGTAGGCTGTGGCATGCCGTTGTATCATGTAATAGGTAAACGTGGCTATAATGACAAATTCAAAAAAGTTCAAGACAAAAACAACTAGACTTTTTTTTTAATACTTTGGTTTTTTTTTTCCTGAACTTTTTTGAATTTACCATGTCCTACATGACTGAGAATCTTCACCAGCTTTTAATTGTACAATCGGCTTGCCTTAGTGTCCCCACCTTCCTTTTGCTCGTTGCTTGGAACCGTCAAACCAGCTGCACCGCCCCGGTGAAATACAGCTAATTTGACCATTAAAGTGCATTTATTAAGCAAACGTTAGACTGAGACACACCTTTGCTATAATTTCGAGTAAACAAATATTTGTTTAGGTGCTTTTCTTGTTAATTTTCAAGTAAACGAATTGCATTCATCCTCCTTTTTCCTCCCTCTGTGCGCTCCCGGGAGCACAGAGGCAGCAAAACTATTTTTGAAATGCAGCTGATTTGACCATTAAAGTACATTTATTAAGCAAACGTTGGACTGAGACACACCTTTGCTATAATTTTGAGCAAACAAATAATTGTTTTTAATCGTTTATCTTGTTAAATTCTTGTTAAAGTCCTCCCGTCATGCTCCCGTGGCTGCCATTTGGCAGCCAATCGTTTCCAGGTTGTCAGCGGTGACACATAATAGATGCGACGTATTCGGCAAAGCGACATATTTATGGATTTTTGCACTTTTTTTAGACAAATATGGACTGATGTCACTTATAGGGCGGCGTGACTTGTACGGTAGAAAATACGGTTGATTAATTACATTACTGGTTAGGTCTTTTAGTTCACATAAAACATGATAATTTCTGGAGTCAATGTTGCAAAATATTCTGGATTAAAACGACCAAAATAACAGCTTCAACATCCAAGATTAGAGCCCTACAATGTTCCAGCCATCAGCACCAACATGACAAACGGAGATCATAGTCTAATACAACATTTCATAAGATCTGTTCCTCAGTCAATGTAAGGGATAAAAAATACAGAATAAATATCAAAGACTGTCAGCTGTTCTTTTGATTTATGAGCATGTGAGGAAAACACAAATCAGTACTCACTCAGCCTAATTCAATTTTCTGCTCAACAGACATTTGTGTTTTATGCAATGTGGACTTTAATGTGAAAACTTTCTGGAACGCCATGCTGGTGTTTGTTACTACGCCGTCTGATGCGTTGGCTGTTCAGAAAGGAAACTGGTCGGTTGGTGTTGTGTCTCCATGGCGGTTCTTTGACCATCAAGATAATTCAAAATGAGTTTGGCTGCCATACAGTGGCTAGTAGGTTTTATTTTACTGAAACAATGTCAGTTTTTGCATGATTGAATATGAGAAATAAAGTGTAATGTCATTGATTACAGTTGATACAGAGTATAGACATAGACATCGTGGAAAAAGGGGGGGGAGGGTGAATTAGAAATATTGTTTGTCCGTACGTCTCTACAAGTTGTGTTAATGATAACTTTAAAAATAAATGAGGTACTGACTTCCATTTTGGTGTATGGATGCATCAGCTAGCTATAGAAAATTCCTAAAAAGTCCTGGTGGAATGCCCTCTCCGGGTTGGAGGAGTTCAAATATCTGGACGTCTTGTTCGCAAGTGATGGTAGGATGGAGCAAGAGAAAGATCAGTGGATTGGGGCCTTATCCTCACTCAGTAATTAGGGTGTTGCTCTGGTCAGTCGTGGTAAAGAAAGAGCTGAGTCAAATGGCAAAGCTGTCAATTTACTGGTTTGTTTACGTCCCAACCCTCACCTATGGTCAAGAGGTTTGAATCCTGACTGAAAGAATGAGATCCTGGATACAAGTAGCTGAAATGGACTTCTGTCGCAGGGTGGCCAGGCTCAGCCTTATAGAGAGGGTGAAGGAGCTCCTTCTTCCAGAGGGGTCTCAGAGTACAGCTGCTGCTTCTCCGCATCGAAAGAAGTCAATTGAGGTGGTTTGGGCATTGCTAGGATGCCTCCTGGGTGCCTCTTTTTGGAAGATTTTGGAGCATGTTCCACTGGTAGAAATCCATGAGGAAGAACCAGAAAAGGCTGAAGAGATATCTTCTCTGTCCTGGGAAAACTTCGGGGTCCGCCAGGACAAGCTGGAAAGTGTTGATGGGGAGAAGAATGTGTTTCCTTCCTGGTTCTGTTGTCTCTGTGACCCAACCATGGATAAGAAGTAGAAGATGGAAGACTTCAAAATCAAAGATGACCACCACCATATATATGTAGACTTAGTTGAAGTCCTCCAGAAAATAAAGGTTGAATGAATGAAAAGATGGGGGACGAAATGTTTCTCACTTAAAGAAACTGGTCCAGATGACATGATTTAACCTTTTTTGTTGTTGTCTACCTGGATGATTGAGCTTACAAACCTTTTGCTTAAAATTATAGTTTGCTCATATATGATTGAGGTGGCCAAAGATTATTCTAATTACCGGTAGTCACCCCTGACTCCACCACTGCACCTGGGGGTGGATAAATTGCTCCCTTCACCTGCCAGGATCCGTCACTCTGCACTGCCTCGAACAAGAAAACAAAGACTACTTCTGTTCATCTACTCAGTGCAACTCCCACCCATGTGGCAGCACGGCAGCTCAGTGGTTAGCATTGTTCCCTCACAGCAAGAAGGTCCTGGGTTCAATCCCTGGTTAGACCTGGGGTCTTTCTGTGTGGAGTTTGCATGTTCTTCTCATGCTTACGTGGGTTTTCTCCAGGTACTCCGGTTTCCTCCCACAGATCAAAAACATGCATGTTAGACTGCCTCCAGGCCCAGGCCTCCCTTGCAAAAGAGATCTGTGATCTCTATGGAATTTGCCTGGTTAGAAATATGATTACCTTACACCAAAAACATTGACGTTACTTGCATTCCTTGTTCATTTCCTGTACAGAACGATGCTGATCTTAAAAACGGTAAACGTTCACTGTTCAAATCCCCAGTGACGGGGAACATCAGCGTACTGCTTGTTTTACCTGTTTTTGTGGGGGTTGTTTAAGTCTTAACTCCCCCTCGTGGTTCCACTCATGGTTGTAGCAAGTGAATACTACTTTTTGTACTTATTAAATTCATAGTGACAGACATAATGAAGTAGGACAAAGTTTTTAAAGATTGATTGACGCTGGTGAACCTGGATGTTGCTGCTGCTGCTTTGCTCTTCTTCAATATTAAACAAGCATTTTATTCCATCCTGTTTGTTTTGACCATTTTTATTCTCTCTTTGGTTTGATAAAATGTTCTCACTGAAGCTGATAAATGTTACAGTCGACCTGCATTGTTCAGGTTCGATTAAAAACAAGCACACGTTTGTTATTTGTTTTGCAGACACAGGATCTCTAAAGCTCGGTCAAGACAAATTCAGGGATGACGATGATGCCGGCAGCACTGTGGCCCCTGACGCCGTTCCTCTGGTCCCGCTGCACCCTGTTTATGAGGGGCCGCTGCCGACCCCTCCCCAGAAGGCTTTTCAGCCAGGCTCTACCCCCGCCCACCTCACACACCGCTTCATGGTAGGACCATTTGTAAAATTGATGTTGAAGATGTCGATTTCTGTTTGTGGCATGACAACCAAACTTTATCTCAGATGTGGAACTCTGTGGGGATCGTGCGAGGCTACAATGATGAGCAGGACAACGCTATCGATGTGGAGTTTCACGACACGGCCGTTCACCATGCCATGCACCTCACCAACACTCTGGGTCACACCATGGCTGAACTGTCTCAGGAGGCTGTGCTGCTGGCCTGCCCCAGCACAGATGAGCTCGCCAGGTGAGTCTCCAAGGCTTCAGTGATTTGAGTTAACTTTTCAGAATAAATCCCTCAAACAGCATGTGTCCTCCCAGTAAGCTGCAGTGCCTTCACTTCTCATCATGGGACACCAATAAGGAGTGGATGGTGGACCTGCCAAAGGGTGAGGATGTAAAGGCGCTGTCTCTGGGACAGGGCTGGGCCGCAGTTGCCACCAGCACACTGACAATCAGACTCTTCTCCATCGGAGGAGTCCAGAGACAACTCTTCAGTGTGCCAGGACCTGTGGTGTGCATGGTCGGACATGGAGAGCAGCTGCTCGTGGTCTACCATCGAGGTCAGTTACACACACTCGCTCATTTGCTCACTCACTCTAACTCGCTCACTCTAACTCACTCACTCTAACTCACTCACTTACTCTAACTTACTCTCTAACTCACTCTAACTTACTCACTCTAACGCACACACTAACGCGCTCACTAACACACACATTCTAACTTACTCACTTATCTCACTCACTCTCTAACTTATTCACTCACTCTAACTCACTCAATCTAACTCACTCTAACTTACTCACTCTAACGCACACACTCACTAACTCACTTTAACTTACTCACTCTAACGCACACTCACTAACTCACTCTAACTTACTCTAACGCGCTCGCTCACTAACACACTCATTCATTCTAACTTACTCTCTAACTCACTCTAACTTACTCTCTAATTCACTCATTCATTCTAGCTCACTCACTCTCTAACTCGCTCACTCTAACTTACACTAACTCACTCATTCTATCTCGCTCACTCTAACTCACACACACACGAACACTCACTCTAACTTACTCTCTACCTCACTCACCCTCTAACTCACTCGCTTTAACTCACTCACTCTCACCCACTCTTAACTTACAATCTAACTCACTCACTCTCTAACTCACTCTGTCTTGCTCACGCTGACTCCCACGCACACTCTTAACTCACTCACTCTAACTCACTTGCTTTGACTTGCTCACACTCACTCAATCTAACTTATACTCTAACTCACTCTATCTCACTCACTCTATCTTACTCACTCTAACTCTCTCACTTTCTGTCTCAGTCACTCAGTCTCTATCGCACTTTAACTTACTAACTCACCCACTCTAACTATTAGTTAAGTCTCTTTAATCTTTTGCTTTTCAGTTCAGTGCCCTGAGGTGACTTCTGTTGTGACTTGGGGCTATATAAATAAACAGAATTGAACTGAATTTATGATAATCACTAAACAATTAAGGATTAAAACAGGCTTTTATTCACTTTTTATCTTTTGGATTTTTTTGGCCATTTGGTAAAACATTGTGATCCATTTTGAAGCCAAAGCAGCTTGTGGGAGCAAAGTAAATTCATAAATATTTGCATCTACTCTCTTTGTTAAAATCCATGATGCTTGTTTTATTTTCTTCCTTGTTACTTTGCTTACAAATATTTATTCCTTTTTGCTACTTTACCTGCATTAAGACGCGTTGAAAACCTCGTGCAGAAAATTTCATAATGCGAAAGTAGGTGTCAAAGATTTATCTACCAACATAATTTCTTCTGTCATTTGGATCAACTATGTCAGACTAAAGGATCACACCATCAGCCTCAGCTGGGCTGAGGTCTCACATCGTTATCCGGTTTGTTATGCAGCAACAGGTTTCGATGGAGAGCAGGCTCTTGGTGTTCAGCTGCTGCAGTTGAGTCGTAGGAAGAAGCAGCTCATCAATGGAGAACCCCTCCCACTCTCTCCCCGATCATACCTCTCCTGGCTCGGATTCACGGCCGAAGGTCTGACACACACACACACACACACACACACACACACACACACACACACACACACATATACATATATACATACATACATATGTGTATATATACTGTACAGTATATTAAATAAAGTTCCTTTTAATGCTTGTGTTTCTAATAAGGCAGTTCTTGTTTTTCAGGTACGCCCTGCTACGTGGATTCAGACGGCGTGGTACGGATGCTGAACCGCTCCCTGGGAAACACGTGGACACCGGTTTGTAACACCAGGGAAACCTGTAAGAGCAAATCGGATCATTACTGGGTGGTCGGAGTGCACGAGAACCCTCAGCAGCTCAGGTGAGCTCTGTGCACGCTGCACTTTGAGTCTTTAGTGGAGGGGACGCTAATTTTTAACAGGTGAAAATACAAGGTGTGAAAATAAGTGTCTAAGAACAGATTGAGGTATTGATGTTATGTTTTATTGCTTCTTTTGTATGTGTCACTTATAGCTCACAAACAGCAAATGAGAATCAAAATTTCAACAGAGTTTCAGTTTTTGTTAATTATACAGGTAGTCCTCGGGTTACAACGGTCTCGTCTTACGACGTTTTGACGTTACGACACATCTCCCTTATTCAAGTTGCGCGGTTACGTTGGTTTTACGACGGTTTTACGACGGTTTTACGACGTTAAACGTCGTAATTCGGCGGCGCAACGGCGAAAGAATACAGTACGCGTTGCAGCGGCGGAGGAATACAGTACTGTACGGAGGAGGATGGCGTGACTAGCATCCCAGTAGGCCATTAGCACTTCATTAGCCCTTCATTATGGCTCCCAAAACGCAAGGAGGACTCTTCTGATGGCAGTACATCGAGGAAAAGGAAGGCCATCACCATGGACTTACGTCGAAAATCGGTTTATGCACTTGATAAAACAGGTACGTCACATGTATTTATGTACGTTCCGACTTACGGCAAATTCGGTTTACGACGCCGTGTGAGAACGGATCTACGTCGTAAGTCGAGGACTACCTGTATATTGATGTTGATTACAATATCTGCCAAACTGACAGAGACAGAGCCATTTTTTATGTGTTTTTTAAGACCAATCAGGAGTGGCAGCCATCTTGAAAGGAGTTGACTCCAAATGTTATAGTTTTAGTGTAGATATGATGTACATTCACACAGATGTTGTTTAGTTAAGAAAACAGCGACAAAATAAACAAACGCAACATCTAAATGCAAAAGCGCAGAGGTTTAGTATTAGCTAGTGCAACAACCTTTCACACCAGTGTGACATATTTCAGATAGACTTTTTTTGAATAAGCTGGAAAATGATCAGAACAAAACTTTCACTTGTTTGGCTCGCCATTAGACTAGCCTAAATGAAGACTTTGGTGCTAACTGTTGATTAACTTCTAAACTTTTTCACTTTTTGGTACTTTATTTTTGTAGCCTTATTGCTTGCTTTAGTATTTCTTGTTTGTTTGTTCTTTGATATTTTTTTGCGAGTCACATCAGTTCTTCTCATCCTAAGCATTTCATTGTACTTTTACCTTGTGTTAACCATGTACAGGTGATCCTCGGTTTCCGGCTGTCTTGATTACCGGCTGTTTCGCGTTTCCGGCTTCCGCCTCAGTGACGTCATCACCTCACGTTGCCTTTTTTATGCAGCATTTTATGTTTTTTCGTTTTTTTTTTTTAGGGTATTGTGTTAGCTAACTGCTTGGAATCACATTAAAATGGCGTTCTAAGTACGTTCTAGGTGTTTTACATTGAAAAAAAACGTGTTTAAAAAGATGTTACGGCCGCCATGTGCTTTCAGTTTCGGTTTAAGGCTAAA
>JAVCKU010000042.1:31933626-31943631 GCA_032273985.1 Hypsolebias coamazonicus | reverse complement strand
TAATACTCAGAAGTCTAGGGGGTCCAATTACCGGTTAGACGAGGGCTGGAGGGGTGTTAAACCCTGAAACGAAAACAACCTGTATATGTAAATGGCTCAATAACATGACTCATTGTATCCTTTACAAACTTCATGTCCATGTCAACCCAGTCTTTTGATCTCTTGTCTGTAAATTTTTTTTATTTTTTATTACATTCATTATTTCTTCATTGTCAGTTCCCTTAAGATAAATACTGTTTTCACAACTAATGATTGAATGGTTCACTTTGTTATTTAATTTTGGTATTTTGGCTGCAAGGCTTGGTCCAACATTCATGAAATATTGATTAAATCCATTTACAATTTCATCATCATCATAGATTTCATCATTATTTTTTACAAAATGTTGTAAAATACCAGTCTTTGATTTATGATTCTTTAGAACATTATTCATTACTCACCATGTTGCTTTAATATCACCATTACTATTATTTAATAAATCACCATAATATTCCTTTTTGTGTTTTCTGCTGCTATAATCTCAAAGAGCAGAGTTTATTTTCATTTCAGTCGATGTTTCTAGATTTAGGTTGAGCTACTTTAATTGACTGTATGTAGACATGATAACCCAATAAAAAGATTCTTCAGGCTTGTCTCAAAATAATTATGCTATTTACAGGTCTTTGATTGTGCTTTTTTCTTAACCATCATCAACACTGTAAACACATATTGTTAATTGTAAATTAAAGGTTTTTCGCCTGCTGCCTCTCGTGTAAAATCTTTGGACTCAGATTGGTCAAACCTAGAAAATAATGTTAAGTGCAATCTTATGCATTATCACGACATGTCGTGTGGGGTTGACTCCAAATGTTAATCCGATGGAGAGGTATGTCCAATGTTACCTTTCCATGTAACCATGATTGTTATGGTGTGATTGTCATGAACCATGTTCATGAACTATTTTGCTAACAGACAGATAAACAAACGTTAATGCCTTTTTGACTTGGTGGACAATAATAGCTAAAGGGTACTCACACATACAAAGAAAGTTGTAAATTGTTTTTTAAACGATAACTGGACTTTTTCATTTACCCTTTATTTATACAGGTAGTCTCATTGAGCCAAAAGAACTCATTTTCAAGAGTTTTAGGGAGCAGATGGTTGGTTAAGGGCCTTGCTCAGGGGCCGACAGTGGGGCAAATGAGGGTGGAAGCAGGTGTGGGTGTTTCACCTTTTCCACCCACATTTTTCAAACTTTGAGTTTGAAGATTTTCATAGGTTGGTTCATGTTCACACGTCATCGTTGGGACATTCATGTTAACAGAGTTGAAGAAGTCACAAGGAATCACTGACTCATTTGCATTGTAGGTTTCAACTGTAGCATGAAGTGAGCTCCCCTGACCATGACCTCTGACCCTTGGGTTCTCTACCAGACTCACCATGAACTGTTTTCTTTAAAGTTGCTTTTGACTTGAGTAATATCTGATGTCCGCCTTTGTTTTTTCCAGAGCAAATCAACATGTTTGCTCAGTTACAATTTTTGTTAGAAGAAAAGCAGAAGTTTCAAGTAACTACTGAAGATGAATATCCTAGTTCATGCTCAATAATCCAGGTAGAAAAATCCAACAAAGTCAATTCAGGTACTCTGGATCTTTTTTTTTTTTTTTTTTTTGATACGTTTTGTCTTTCATCCAAAAGACTTCATCAGTCTGAGAAGCCACAACAAACTCAGAAAAAGCCTCTCGCCCTCTCTCAAATCCTAATGGGCGACAGAGAGGGTGGATTACAGAAACCATCTAAGCACCATCAGACAGGTTGGCCCACTATGTGAAGGTGCTATTTATAAGACTGAGCAGCTCCTCGGACTGAATGTCTTCTGGATGAAAGACGAATGTTTTAACAAAAATATATCATCAAGAGGACCTGACTGTACTTTGATGGATACCAAAGATCAAGTGTTGTTTTTCTCACTGAGACTCACATTTTTGGATTAAAGTATGAACCGGCTGAAGTTGCTGATCACCTGCACACCTCATCAGATGTCCTCACTGACCCCTGAAGCTGGCACAGTGACTTTCAGCTACCTTGGGCAGCTGAGACCTGACTAGTCCTCTCCTCGTGGTGTATCCTGGTCTGATCAGCCATCAAAACACCAAAAAGATAAGAGAACTCAAGCCCTCAAACTGACCCAATCCAGCTTTCCATCCATGCATTACCTGCTTTTTCCTTTTCGAGTCATGTGTGTCACTGGTGCCCATATGGGGCAGCTGAGACTGAGTGATTAGAATAGTCATCTTCCAATGCAATAGTTGGGGGTTTGATTCCACCAGCAGTCACAAGCCTAAGTGTCCCTGGGCAAGACAGTGAACCCCTCATTGCCTCGTGTCCCATCAGTGTATGAATGTGATCTAAAGCACTGATGAGTCTTTGTAGTTCTAGTAGAGTGCTGTATGAATGAGTAAATGACACAGATTGTAAAGAGCTCTGAGTGTCTTGATAAGATAGAAAGGAGCTCTAGAAGTACAGTCCATTTACCATGTTCAGCAGTCACTGTGCGAGAGGCGGTGGACACCCTGGACAGGTCTCCAGTCCATCACAGAGACACATAGAGACAAATGAGACAAATAAACAGTCACTCTCTCACTCACACGTAGAGACAATTTAGAGTTACCAATCATCCAATCAAAGCTCAGACCTCAATCCAATAGATTGTTGGACACAAGCACCATCCAACCTGAAGGATCTGGAGATGCTTGGTCCTGATGAACTGAGAAAAAGTCCACATAGATAGATCAAGCTCCTGAAGACTGATTTGAAGAAACTTTAGGAGGAACTTTTCAGTTTAACCTTTTTAAACTGTTTTTAAAACAAAAAGATCATGCTTAATTTTTTTCCTCATTTAAACTGTTTAATCGGAAGGATTTCAGTATGAAGTTTATTTTTTGTCAAATTAAAACTAATATAAATATCTAAATATATTCCAGTTGGTAAGACAACAAAATGGATAAATACCAAGAAGGATGAAGACACTGTCAGAAACACTCACAGAAAAAGAACAAATTAGATTTTGAGACAATACGTGGTCCTGAAAGTAAATTTTCATGAAGTTTTGTCTAAGCTTCAGAACTAATCAAGCAAAACTAAGAAAGAAACAGCACTGATCTTTTTAAGTGGTATCAAATATGCTTTTTGTTGCTCTGTATGCATTTTTAAAGAAAGTAGTTGAAACTGAAGCAAGAAGTTGGTGTTTTCTGTTCTGCCTCCCTCTCCTTAAACAGATAGCCAGGCAGGAAATTAAAAACTGCTGCCATGATAGTGAGAGCCGTCTGTGTCGTCAGCAACAGATAAAAGTGGTTTATTGAACCCCGGCAACCAAAAAATGCAATAAAGCAACAGCGGGAAGGTAAAAAGGAGCTATAATTGGACAACGGTGTTTGCCGCAAAGAAACACAAGTTCACAGTAAAGAGGACAGACGAGGTGAAACTGACGTTTGTCTGACAAACTCAAGTTTTTAGCAATATTGAGCTAAAAATCCACAAAAACTAGTTAAACATGTAAAACATTGCTAACAGTGTACCATTAAAATAAAAAAACAACGTTATTCAATTGAAAGTTAAAAGTAAAGCTACATTAAATGTTAAATTACAGGTGTACAAATCTAAATTTGAAAACGAGTTGAAAAAGTATTGTTCCCTGTCCTTGACCCTTTGTGTGTGTTCATTTTTATTTTTCCTCCACAGACGTGTTGAACGATGCCATCTTTGATGAGGACCACGATGAGATGGTGATCGTCAAAGACATAGACATGTTCTCCATGTGTGAACACCACCTGGTCCCCATCTTCGGCAGGGTGAGGCCAGCACTCGCTAACACGAGACAGGCAGGAAGGGAAGTTTGACATTGTCATCATTGGACAGTATGTTCCCATACAGTGATGAAATTAGTTCTCTGCATTTAACCCATCATACCTGGGGTACACCCAGGTGGAGCAGTGGACAGCTAAGTAAGCACCCGGGGAGCAATTAGGGATTGGATGTCTTGCTCAGAGACACCATGACATGTAGGAATGGCTGGGGGTCGAACCATGACTTTCTGGTCCGAAGTAGACTCTCTATACCATCTCGACCCCCCACACAGGAAGAAACCCATACGCTCTGTGTCTCTGAGCAGACAATTGTCCGTTGTTTGTATTAAAGCTGGTGGACCTGTGATGGACTTTTGAACTGTGCAGGTGTCTCCCGCAGGAAGAAGCAGGTGAAGATAATGGATGGATGAATGGATGGAATTAGCAGACATGTACATTTCAGGATAGTTTAATTCTGCGCAAGCTGATGAGCTAACAGCTAGTCTGAGTGGGGTCAACACCAAAACTAGGTCTTAGCTTGAATTTAATATTGGGTCATGCAAACCCTATTGTATAAATATTCTGACAGATGCTCAGTAATCCAGGTAGAATAATCTAATATATATATATATATATATACTGTATATATATACCAAACTGCATAATTTGAGACTGCAACAAATCCAAGATTCAACATGTCTGCTATGTATGTGAATGTTCCTGTAAATCGCCCTGAGACAACTTTGTTGTGATTTGGCGCTATATAAATAAACTGAATTGAATTGAAATAGTCCCCCTCCCCCATTGGCACTGACATAGCGCTAAGCTAGCAGCGCGCAATACAAGCGCTAGCTATAAAGCTAAAGGCAGCGCTCACACCTTTTCCCTCATGCTGACCCCCATGACACCCCACACACACAAACACTTGAAAACAGTCGGTACACACATGTCTCCCCCCTCCACCACCAACAAAAATCACAGATGAGATGAGGCAAGTTATTTAGGGGAAACACTGGGATGGATTCTTCTTGTTGAAATGTTTTGTCTTTAATCTGAAAGACTTCTTTAGTCTGAGGAGCTGCAACAAACTCAGTCTTATAAATAGCATCTTCTCGTAATGGATCAACCAGTTGGTTGTTGACATCCAGAACTAGCTGTTCACATGTTAAAGGAGACGACCAATCATTAGTGCCCTAATAGCTGCTTACTTTTCACAGAGGGCTGAGTGTTACTGTATGAACCTACATTTGTGTCATCGTCATGGCATGGAAGTTAGTCTTGAGAAAACCAAGACCATTGTTTCTGGTAAACCAGTAAGCCTGTTCTAGTGAACATCAAGGATATAGAACTCGTTTCCCTTACATCACCAGGTCTGTGTTCAGGTCAGACAGTGACTCAGTTAGAGGTCAAGACATGGATGACCAAAGCTGCCAGTGTCTTTGCTAGACTCAAACTTGTTTATAAGGACAGATCAGTGTTGATGGCTACCAAAGTTGGATTCCTACGTGCATTTGTTTTTTCAGTCCTTCTATATGCTGCAATAACATGGACTCTGAATGATGAGATAGTGAAAAGAGTGTGTGCAAATTGAAATGACCTGCTGCCAACACCTGCTTCAGGTCCACCGGTCCTCCCACACTACAAATTCTGAGATTCAGGGTAGAGTCCATGTCCTCACTGGAGATCATGACTTGTTCCTAATGCAGATTAAGAAGAAGATAATGAAATGATTTTCTCATGTAGTGAGGGCCAAGGGAACTCTGTCAAATGTGATTCTTCAGCGATGAGCTGAAAGGACCCGTTAGTGGTGTACTCCTTGACAATGTGCAGAGGACGTCCGTGTCCTCAGTCGTCTTGCTGAAGATCAGTCCAGATGGAGGATGCTGGTGATTGCTTAGTTTCACCTTACAGTAGTCCCTCGTTTATCGAGGGGATCCGTACCCTGAGGCCAATAAGTGAAAAATTGCGAAGTAGGAATAGTAGTGCAAGTAATAAGTAACATAGTACATTACTCTAAAGCCCTAAAAGAGCACAGAATGTCATGATTTCATCTCTCTGCCTCCGCTGCTCTCAGCCACCTGCGTGTTATTGGCCACGCCCACTTCTCAGCTCAGCACGAAGAAGAGCTGACCGGCTTCGGTTGGAAGTCTGTCCTGCAGTAAGGGCTGCGCAAAGCTGCAGGAGGTGCTAAATAATTAAAAATAATCTCTTTTAAATAAAAATTCATGCCGATCGTCCGGCTCATCCATCAATCAGCCAATTGTGTGTCATGTCCAATCTTATTTTAAAAAACCATGATAGAGCGAGGGACTTATGTACACGATTTTTACATGGAATTGTATTTTTTACAAGCATAATTAGCAGCAGCATCTAGCGCCAGCTCTTCTTGTGCATCCTCAATTTCTTGCAGATGTCATATTGAACATTATAAAGCTTCACAAGGTTCGTTTCACTTTGACCAAGACCTTTACATGTAAAAGTTAGAAGGAGGTTTAATTTCAATAGGTTTTGTGTGGGAGAGACTCTAGGTTAGCTGAGGTAAGATGGGAATATAAACTCTGAAAACAGAATTAGTTTTTATGGTTTTACTTTTTTCCATGTTCCAAGGTGGAGGATTCCACGTGTTCAGGTAACAGAGGTGAGTGTAGGTGGTGTGGTTCTGGAGAAGGTGCGCTGCAGATAAGTGTGCAGTGGGGATGATGGTGCAAGCAGGCAGGTGGATGCTGCGGCAAAACTGATCTTTTTTCAAAGGTAAGTCCAAAAGGATTTTCAGAGGCTGGCGTACTCACACATGAAGGTATAAGGAGGAAATGACATTGTGAGGAAATTTGTTGCATTCTGACCAAAAAAAAAAAGAAAAAAACCTAGAAAATATTTTGGCATTTATTGTTGACAAAAGAAAAGACAGAACTAAAAATTTGATGAACAACCTTTGATGAACATCAAAGACTAAACAATATTAACCATTCTGAGTCCTTTCTACATTTGCTGAAAATTATTAAAATATATATTCTATAGGGCAGCATAGTGGCTCAGTTGGTAGAGCTGTTGGCTCTTAGTGAGAAGGTCACTGGACTGAATCCTGGTCAGTGGCCTTTCTGGGTGGAGTTTGCATGTTCTTTCTGTACATGCATGGGTTTTCTCTGGGTACTCCTGTTTCCGCACACTGACTGCTGGTGGAATCACACCAACAATCCCACTGATTTGACCCACTGAAGAAGCGGGTAAAATATTGGATGGATGGATGGATGGATGGATGGATGGATGGATATATTGCAGAGTTTCCCCTACCATTACACAAGCAGGGCACCCTGCCCTGTCAACAGAGCTGAGCGCCCTGCCTAACGAACCCAACTGTTTATTGTATTATTTTGTCACAAATGTTTTATTCACTCTTATTAATAAAAATACAAAAGAAAACTCATAAAACTAGTTTTTGTTATTGTAGTTTTAGAGTTAAAAATAATTAAACACCATCTATTCCAGTGTTATTTTAGGTCAAAGCTGGAGAGACACTGCTGAGAGACCAAAGAGCCACAAGTTGCAGGCACTGCTGGCTGTTTGATACACTGAAACTTCTGTTCTGATGTGGAGAGAAGTGAAATAAGTCTTCTGTCTGAGCTAACAAGCAGTTATCGTCAAGTTATACGTACAATCATTTTTATACATGAACACACCTATTCCTTTAAGCTGTGTTGGCCATCCTTTTTTTTTCTATGATGAACAGAATCATGTCAGAAACACAAAAACGTGAGCAGACATGGACCTTATAAAGTAATTCCTTGCGTTTGTCTGGAGGCCGCTGGTCTGAGCAGCAGAACACAGGAAACAATCAGATTAGCTGAGATCTGTTTGTCTTCAGCTCTGCTGCTTTTACATCATTATTACTCCTCTCTGGTTCTGCCTTTTCTTTCCATCCTTCTTTTTTCACCTGCAGGTGCACGTCTTTTAAAACAAAAGGCGCCCGCAGCTGATCTTTTTCCGTCAGTGTGTAAATGGGTTCTGATGACAGCAATGAATCACACAAACACCGTTCCTCCTCAGTGCTGTGTGTTTGTCTGTGGCGCTGTTGTCAACAGCCTCTCGCCCCGGCTGGGTCCTCCTCCATTGTTGATCAAATGGACGCGCAGGTAGCTGCTGCCTCTTTCTCTATGATGAGCTGTTGCAGTGTCAGCTGTGTAAGAGCACTTTATTACAAGCTGTCATTTAGTTTGAGGTTGGAAAATACGTTTTCTTATCTACTGTTCTGAGGCTCCTTAAAAAAATAACCAAACAGATTAAACCGATCTGCTATGAATCCCTCCTTCCTCTCGCTTCATGTTTTCAGTGGTGCAAATTACATTCAGACAATAAGAGTTATCTGCTGTGCTCAAAATATCCTTAAAACAACTGGTTAAATCAGTAAATCCAATGGACAAATTGTTAACATTAACACAGAGCACTGACTGCTGAAAAGAGCCAGGCAGGAGAAAAAGGTAAGTAGGTTTGAATACACAGGAGGAGGATATGATGAAGATGAGCAAGGACTCAGTTAAACCAAGGAACACACAAGGACTTCTGTGAAACACAAGGTAAGTTAAATCTTAAAATTACATTGAGAACACAACAGGTTGTAGGTTAATCAGTGTTTGGTAACTAACGGTCCAACAAAGTCTAGTGGAGTGACGCAGTCTTTCAATGATGTTAATCAGCCTTCCACAGCTGTGCTCCACCAGGTCTGACTGTTCACAGCACCTGCAGGGACAAAAAAGACAGACAAGGGAGCCAAAACTCAAATCCTAACAGAAGAGGGCTGTTCTTATAGACAAGTATATATAAGTGCTATGTGTTGTCGTCATTGTATGTTCCTATACAATGACAAAATTAGTTCTCTGAACTTAACCCATCACACCTGAGATACACCCAGTAAAGGTGCAATTGGAGCCAAAAAAATCCGGCCCCAGCCCGCAAGCCATCATCTCCAAACCCCACCCGATCCGACGAATTAACAGTAAATACAGCTCCAAACCTGAAAAAAAAAAAAAAAAAAACTGACATTTTTAATTAAGCTTTGACTACTTATAACACCGACAATTATTAGTGGTTGGCAGATGTGCCTGGCTGAGTAAAGGAGGCCGAAGATCGGAGCTGCGGAGCCGTCAAAGCACATTAAATGCTTCCCCTGCTTCTGCCTGTATTGGACCCTGCTCTGAAGTGTTGGTGATCTCACCTGTTTGGGTCGTCAGCTACGCGCATCTCTGAGTGCCGCAGCTGAATAAATGTTTCATTGGCAGTAGTCCATCTGCAGCTTAACTGAACATTTTACCTCTTTCAATTGGCCGGTCAGCGCACATTCAAATGGCCAAGTGTGGCTGGTGATTATATGGCAAGCCATGTTGGCATATACAGTACAGTAATTGGATTGTCGGCCCTGACGCAATTTAAAAAACCAACACCGACTCGGCCCGCACATTGAGTACATTATTATGGCCCAGCCCGATCTGAATCCGGGTCGGAGGGGGCCGTGCTCCAGATTCGGGTTTGAAATGACAGCTCCAACACCCAGGTGGAACAGTGGGAGTGAATACCCATAAATACCCTGATGCAGGCACATATATATATATATATTTGTATATATGTGTGTATATATATGTATATATATGTGTGTATATATGTATATATGTGTGTATATATATGTATATATGTGTGTGTACATATATATATGTATATGTGTGTGTATATATATATATATATATATACATATGTCTGTATATATATATGTATATGTGTGTATATATATATGTATATATATGTGTGTGTATATATATGTATATATGTGTGTGTGTATATATATGTATATGTGTGTGTGTATTTATATGTATATGTGTGTGTATTTATATGTATATATGTGTGTATATATATGTGAATATATGTGTGTATATATATGTGTATACATGTGTGTATATATATGTGTGTGTATATACATGTGTGTGTGTGTTTGTGTATGTATATATGTGTGTGTGTATATGTATATATGTGTGTGTATATGTATATATGTGTGTGTATTTATATATATATATGTGTATGTATATATATGTGAATATATGTGTGTATATATATGTGTATACATGTGTGTATATATATATGTATATATATGTGTGTATATATATGTGTATATATATATATGTATATATGTGTGTGT
>JAVCKU010000042.1:31906459-31919754 GCA_032273985.1 Hypsolebias coamazonicus | reverse complement strand
GCTGCACTATCTTTCTGTGCAACAATGGTGGAATTGGTGATCCTCTTACCATCTTGGCTTCTGAGAGACACTGACACACTGAGAAGCTCTTTTTATACCCAATCATGTTGTCAATTGACGTAATTAGTGTTAATTGGTCTTCCAGCTGTTTGTTATATGCTCAATTTCCTAGCCACTTATTGCTACTTGTCCCAACTTTTTTGGGATTTTTTGACACTGTGAAATTTTGAAACAACATATTTTTCCTTTAAAATGATACATTCTCTCAGATTAAACCTTTGATCTGTGATTTGTGTTCTATTCTGAATAAAATATTGGATGTTGGCACCTCCACATCATTGCATTCAGTTTATATTCACAATTTGTGTCCCAACTTTTTTGGAATCCGGTTTGTAAAAAGACTGCAATGTTCAGTTTGGTCATCCAGATGTTTTGTTTTTTTTTTTGGCTGAAACGTTTTGTCTTTCATTCAAAGGGCTTCTTCAGTCAGAGGAGCCACCAAACAAAACTGATTCCCACAAACAGCATTCTCCTTAGTGGAAAAAAAAAGTTTGCTAGTGTTAAGGTGGCCTCCGAGGCCTGCCCTCTCCTCTGTCATCTCCTCTGAGACAGTCATGCCAAAATAGTTCAAAACACCAAAGTTCATGTTCAATAATCCAGGTACAAATCCAACAGTGTTCAGTCCATTCATCTGGATGTTTTTTATGGTATATTAAACAGCAGCCCCAACATGAGTCTGTAGTGAGCAGATAGATATGAACACAGCAGCTTAAAGGCAAGAGATAAGCAGCATGAATGATCAGCAGCACAGATAGTCACATATCACCAATGTGGCATTACAATGATTTTTTTTTCTTAGTGATTTTCCTGGTTAGGGATTTATGAGTCTTAGTTTCAAGCTGTTCAAGATTGGGGTGGCCAAAAATTATCCTGTGGTGGCCACCATTGGTCACCCACTGTCTCCTCCATTGTACCTGGTCGTAGATAAAAATAGTTCCCTCCACTCACCAGGATTTGTCAGTCTGTGCTGTGTTGAACAAGGAAAACAAACCTCTGTTCTTCCACCATGTAACTCCTACCCACATGAATATCTTGCACCAAAACAAATCTCTCAGCAACAGAAGACATCGGTGTACCGCTTGTTGATGTTGTGTATGCTGTGTGCTGAAAAGCACTCAATTTTCAAAGGTTGACCTCACACAGTTCACTTGTCCTCCTGGTTGCAAACACACAGAATTTAGTAAGACTGCAACTGAAAATATGCATATTTTCTCAGTTTTGAGTCGCCCATTAGTCTCCAAGAGTCCAACCCAGTGAGATAGTAATTTCAGAGGTGAGAGCAGTATCAAAGACAACAAAATTCCCCTCAAATCGTATTTATACCACACGTAAGCAGGATATGAAGCCTGCCTGTTTCCTGAAATGTCCTGTATTTATTTGTGTTACTGTCTAAGGCAGTTGGCTTAAGCTGTTGAGAACTAGCTGTGGTCCAAGACAAAAGGAATGAACTTCTTTTGGCCTACTGCTTTCAACAACAGTTCTGTGGCCTCCAGGTTGTGTACAGAACAAAAAGGTTTCATGAGCAGCTTTCAGGTCTCATGTAGGTGTTTTTAGGTATTTCTTCTTGTCAAAAGGTGGGCAGTTATGGTTTAGCTCATGTTTGTGCGTGTATGTTAGCAAAATATCTCGAGCCAGTGGATTCATTTTATTAAAACTTGCAGGAAATAGTTGTTAAACTTGCATCTGCAACATCTACAAAATACACTGAGCGCTGACACATTGCATAGGATTTTGTGGTATTGTTGGAGCTTGTGGAAAATGTTATTTTCAAGGTTTGACCAAAACCACTAGAACTCTGTCGTTTCTCAGAATAAGGTGTTTTTAGTTTAAAACTCTGGCATGAAAAGTGATGAAAATGATATTCATCTCTTCAAGGAATGCTGGTCCTTTAATTTTGAGGGTGTTTACTAATTTAAACAAGAGAAATGTAATTTCCTGTCAACATGCTGTGTGAATGCTTATTGCTGAATGATTTTAGCTGATAGCTGCTGAAGAAGTTAAAACCAGCTGAAAAGATTTCATCGCTGGACTGTTAGAGGGAGTTGAATCTGAAAAGCTGAAAAGGAAGAAGCTGGTAAAGATGATGGCTGGATGGATGGGGTTGGATGGATGGACAGACATCGCTGATAGCAGGAAAATAAAAGCAGAAAGCAGAAAAAAACAAAACAAACAACAACAACAACAAAAAAAAACAGCAGAAATGTGTAGAAAAAGCTGATTAGAGTAGAAATGTAGCAGAAATTAGTAGAATAAGTTGAAATAGGCAGAGGCTGAGATGAATTGGGAAAAAAAAAGGCAAAAACAAATCTAAACTGACAGTAAAAAGCAAAAATCAGCAAAAAATTGCTGAAAAGGAAGAAAAAAGTTGGGGGAAAAAGCGTATAAAGTTTAAATGATTAGAAAGAAGCTCAAAAAGGCAGAAATTGGAGAGAAAGAAAAAAAGCCTAAAATTATTAGAAACATCACAAAAGTAGCTGAAAAGAAAATGGATTAAAGGGCCACAAAAAGCTGTAATTAGCTATAAGTAGTGGAAGGGGACAAAAGAACAAAAAAGCTGAAATGAACATCAAGAAGCTGAAATGAGCTGAAGGAAGAAGAAAGGTTTTAAAGGTTTTTAAGAAGGTTTTAAACAGTACAGAGTTTAAAGGATGTGGAGAGCTCTATTTGTTTTTTATGAGGAGAACAAGGCCGACCAAGCTAAATATTTCTAAATGTAAAATTGTACAAATATCGAAAGTCAGGATGAGCAGGAATGTCCTGAATGAGCTGTGGATATATGAATAGTTGAAATAAAATGAGTGGCTTCTAAGAGGTCAATGATATCCTCCTCCACTGTCACTAAATGTGCTGCTGCAAACTGAGAAACTCACAATACGTAATATTATAATAATTTAATCATCTACAATACAGACAATAATTTAGCAAATTATGCAGGTTTTTTTCAATCAGTGAGAGATTAGTCTGTTTGCTGAAGGCACTCGTACCAATTTATTATTGAAAAGTTTTCTGAATGACTAGTTTCTGAGATATGAAACTTACTTTTCTAATAAAATCACACACAATCAAAACCGTTTACTTAATGTGTTAGTTTAAAAGTGAGATGTGACTCTACATACCATTTAGAATGAACCTTGTTGGATATGGAAAAATATAAAAATATGTTGTGACTTTCTACAGAAGTTCACCTGTTTGTTGCCTTGTTGTATAATGTTAATACTCAGGATGTGTTTTATGCTGTAGCATTGTGTAGAATAAAACAGCAGAGCTGGCACTTGTAGACATTATTTTTTCTACACACTAACATGATGAAGACACAGCAGGAGCCCCTCCAGTTTCTGCTGGCCCTGGGTTTTCATTTGGAGAGCCCAGACCTTTTGACTTCATGCAGTCATACCACAGCTGAGGCTTGACATGAATTCCCTGAACTTTGTAGATATTGTCCATTTCTTGTTGTGTAAACTCAATGTGTTGTATTTTTCTTTTTTCAGTTCTCATCAGTCAGTGGCAAGGTGAACCCAAGGAGCGCGTCATCTCATTGGTCCTTACACACCTCCCACTGCTCAAACCAGGCAACACTGAAGCCAAGGGCGAGTACATGCGTCTGCTGCCACGCATCCTGGCCCATACCATTGAGCACGGCCACCACCTGGAGGAGTCTCGCCAGCTCCTATCCTACGCTCTCATCCACCCTGCCACCTCTCTGGAAGATCGTGCTGCTCTGGCTCTTTGGCTTAACCACCTGGAGGAGAGGGCTGCTGCTTGGGGAGATTCACTGGAAAGACCTCCTCCTGCTGGGCCCCACCATCACCAGTCAACACCTCCGTCCACTCTCACCTCATCAGGATCCACAAACACTTCTTCTTCAGGCAACCTGTACAACCTTCATCATCACCAGCGCTACGGTTCAGATGACCGTCTCAACGGGTGGCAAAATTCACGGGATTCAGGAGTTGGCGGAGGCTGGCATCAGCAGCAGGGCTGTGAGAACGGACACCTCCTGCTGTACCCATCGTCCTCTGTACCAGCAACCATCAACACCGTTGGAACTAGTGGGGGAAATAATACTAGTAAGTATCAAGTTGATTTATTGTACTGGGTGGCTGTGGCTGAGTGGTTAGAGCAGTTGTCCTCCAATGCAAGGGTTGGGGGTTCGAATCCACCAGTAGTCACATGTCGAAGTGTCTCAGGGCAAGACACTGAAGCCCTCGTTGCCTCTGATGTGTGTCCCATCGATGTATGAATGTGATCTCAAAGCACTGATAAGCCTCTTTAGAATGATTTGTTCAATTAGCTTTGTATAGATCTAGTAGATGCTGTATGAATGGGTACATGAGGCACAGATTGTGTTGTAAAGAGCTTTGAGTGTCTTGATAAGATAGAAAGGTGCTAAATAAGTACAGTCCATTTACCATTTACTGTTTCAGCTTCTTTAAAATGTGTAAGTTTAGCAACAACCTTCACACAAACATAAAGTTTGCAGAGCTATCACAACCACAAAATACAAATAGTACACTAATATTATACAAATTCTGTGATTACCTGGTTATATACTGCTGCTAGAATTAGATCTCTTAGTTTTAGATCTCTCTCTTTCATGGACTTTTCATAACCGCAGCTTCAAGGTCACAAATGAAGGTTACAGTTTAAACAAGGTCTTTGCTTGTCCGGCCCGTTGCATTAGATTGCTGTATAAGTTTGTCAATGGGTGTTTAATGTGCCGTATGTGGTACCTTTGTCTAAGTAATCTAGTCAAGCAGACCTTATTCACATGGAAATAGTTGTTTCCCCCAAAACAGTTTTTTCATTTGTAGTTTCTAATAATTTTCTTGTAAACTTGGCGCTATTTCTATAAATGTCTGTGTTCACATGAAAATGCAGAAAATGACCTAAAAAGCTCTGATAACCATGCCAAGGGTGTATATGGTGTCATCATGCTGCCATGAAAATGCATTAAAGAAACTGGGGCGACGATGTGCACAACGCTTATATGTTGGGAACAAACTGTAAGGACAATAAGGAGAAAAAGATGAGAATGTACAAGAACAATAAGCAAATAGTTTTTTTGTGGATTACCAAGAAAGTGGAACTTCTGCTTTGTGTTGCATCAACGTAGAAGACCACAAAGAACATGGCAGTGTTGGCTGGGTATTGTCAGTCCACTTATATGGACATAACAAACACTTAACCCACGATGTCCAGCGAGGGACAGCTGAACGGTTTTCCTCATAATATTCAAAGCACATCAGGATAGGGCAAGTGGTGGCGCAGAGAAGGTGGGCCTGTGATCAGAAGGTTACCGGTTCAACTCCCTGGACCGTCAACATCAACATGTGGGTGGGAAGTAGATGCTGTATGAATGGGTAAAGCCCCCAGTATTCTCCCGCGTCCTGTCAGCCACGTGAAAACTGTGCGCACTGTCCGCAGAGGGTTGAGACTTGATGCTTGAGCGTCCACCCTGAGCGGCTGCAGAGCAGCTCTGCAGACAAGGGGTGTTTACCTTCGAGACAAATTGAGATCGCCAACTTGTCATTTGCTGACACGCCTACTGGATTGATTGACAGGTCCCAAAAAAAAGTGAGTGCTGGCAGCCCCAGCCACAGCGGTGTTCTCTGTTTATTTGTTGTTAATTAAAAGTTTTTAAACATTTTAAAATAACAGGGAGCACTGGTCCTGCAGCCCACACATCAGACCGCCCCACCAGGAAATCTCCAGAACCTCCCGCAGTCATGCTGGACCTGATTTTAATTCGCTCGTCAACTTCCTTAATTTCTCACCATTTCAGTCATGGCATCAACGGAGGAGGAAGCGATCACTGCCTTTTGGCAATAAAAAACAAACAAACAAAACAAAAGGCCAGATCAGGGATGAAGAAGGGGAATTTAATACATTAGTGTCACATACAGAACAGTCTGTCGCCGGGCAGTTTATTGTGCGATACCGCGTACACACACGTAAAAATTGAGCTTTGCGCGGACATGACCTGTGGAGGTCCGCGGATGAACGTACGTGGGAGTATACTGGGGGCTTTAATAGAGGACACAGATTGTGTTGTAAAGAGCTTTGAGTGTCTTGATCAGATAGAAAGGTAAGTACAGTCCATTTCCCATGTGCTCCACACAGAGGGCAGTGGTTGCATCAGGAAGGACATTTGGTGTAAAAACAATCGCCAAGTTTTTGTGTGAGTTTGTTCCCCGTGGCGACCCCTGAAGAAGAGAGCAGCCGAAAGAAGATTCGAAGCATATCAGGATAATTTTTTTCTACACAAGCTTCAGACTTTTAAAATTATTCCTGTTTCCTACAGCTTTTTAAAAAATATATAAACTTGATGTCTATTGAAGATCTTTTTGCTTTAATTTTATTGACAGTAGCATAAAGTGATGAATACCTTTTGGGCTGTAGATTATTTGGTGTCATATAGAGGTTTTTGCTTTGGTTTAATCAAGGCACTGCTATTGTTCATCAGCCTTATCTCCACATAGAAAACAAACAGGATGACTGCACATGAGTTACGTCTGTCACGTGCAGGGTCTTATGTTAGGCACAAAATGGGACTATGACATAGTTTTCAAAATATATTGTGTTTTACACTAAAACAAATGGCTCTTGAAGGTTTTTGACCTTAAAGAGGTTCTTGAATTATAGAGTATTAAACGGAAGTCTCCAGAGCCAGACCCAACACTACACACTGACTGCAGCACATTCTCTTAAAGACAACACACAGAGGGCAGGGCTGTGGAAATTGAACATAACTATGGTCAGAGCAGGATATTTCCAGACATGAATGCAAGAGCTCAGTGGATTTTTCCTCTTTTTTTTTTTTCCTCTGAGATGAAAGAAACAGCTGAGGGTTTATAAATAAAGGCACATTTAAAACTCTGCTCACAGCATCAAGAAAAACCCTCTTGCATTGTGTGAGCGCTCGCAGCCTCGACCCACACAAAGACCTCAGGATTTCACAACTGATGCATGCAGGTAGCGTTACCTTAACCACTAGCACCGGACTGGTGGTGGTCAGCGACATTTCTTCACCACCGAAAATGAACAGTTTAATTCACTACGAGCTAAATGGCCATTCGATGGTTCACAAAAGCATAAATGTGTGTTATCAGTGTTTTGGTTTTCTGCTAATCTGATATTTTTTTTGTTTGTTTTTTTGAAAACAAAGTGTATAACCAATAATTATGGTGGAAATATCCAGCGTTTAATGATTTTTTTTTTCTGTCCAACGTTTTATCCAGTCGTGGTGTTGACTACAGGAATATAATTGTCCAAACACATCAACCTACTGATAGAACATCCAGATGACCCCCCACTCATATGCTCAGCTTTAGTCCAAGCCACAGCAGCACATACCACCCGTCCTTTCCCTTGTAAGGCAGCCTTTGTGGGAGACTGTATTTAGAGAAAATAGCTAATATTTAGGGACTGGAACTTGAAATGTTAGCTGGGCAGCTATTTTAAACGGTCTCCATGAAGTCCTATACATAGCGCCAACAGTGAGAGGACCACATATAGGACTAGGAGGAGAGGCTGGAGTGTTGGTGGCAGTTTACCCCGTCAGAGAGGCGACACAAAAAGCTCTTTGGCTCAGCACCTTTTTATTCTGTTTACACCCTCGAGCTGCCTCTAGGATGCTGGAGCTCATTTTAATAATTAGATTGTGTTTGTGTTTCGATTGCTACACTTTTTTTTTTTTTTTTACTCAACGTTTTATTGTGAATTTATTTGAGCCTTAATAACCAAAAGAATAAAGGGTTTTAACTGAATTCAGCAAGAATTTAAACAAACATATTTGTTCCAGTTTCTAACAGGTAAAAATTAAAATGGTGCTTAAATATGCAGAGCATTTTTTTCATATTGCTTTTATACAAAATGGAAACACTAAGCTGCAACTATTTATTAAAGAGAAACATGTTGTAAACCTAAGATACTAGAAATAAAGAAATACAACAGATAACTTATCCCAAATGTTTGCATTAGGTCAATTTAACATTTAGGCTTGGCTATGCCTTAAAGTATTATTTTCTTATTTTACTCTGAATGGTAGAATAATTTTACAGAAGGAACAGGATGTTTTTTTAACTTTGTATTCTTCTTCTTCTTTTGGCTTTTCCCTCTTCAGGGGTCGCCACAATGAGTCATCCCTCTCCGTCTCACTCCACTTTGATGAACTCGCATTATAGTTTTGGCAAACGTGTTTCACGTCTGATGCCCTTCCTGACACAACCCTCACATTTACCTGGGCTTTGGACCGGCACACGAGCCTGGACTAGTGTGTAGACTTCTTAAAAGAAACTGTATAAGAAGTTTCACACACTCAGACTCCCAGAGGATGTTTTTTATTCATTAACCTTTATTTATCCAGGCAAATCCCATTGAGATCACAGATCTTTCCCAAGGGAAGCCTGGGCCTGAAGGCAGCCTAACATACATGTTTTTGTACTGTGGGAGGAAACATGAAGAGAACATGCAAACTCCACGCAGAAAGACCCCAGGTCCAAACCGGGGGTTGAACCCAGGGCCTTCTTGCTGTGAGCCACTCTGCCCTGCTGCCCAAAGGATAATGGATGCATGGATTTTCTGCAGCTTTCAGAGGTCTTGGGACACATTGAGGGCAATGTGGGAGGTATAGTGTTCACTTCAGTACCTGGCAGGGCTTTGAATCCTTCCAACAGGGACACGTTCACTCAGTTACAGTGGGTTGCATCAAAGAAGTGTCTGTGAGAATTGTTTAGTCACCGTGTCTTACAATCCCCCTTTTGTTTTGCAGTTCTTACAGGTGGAAGTGTAAGTCAGCAGCACAGCCCCCTAAAGCGTTCGGTGTCCCTCACCCCTCCAATCAGTGGCCCCAACACCCAGTCTCTGGGCCATGTATGGCTGTCCCAGGAGGATTTGCGGACTGCAAGAGGTCCAGCTCCAGACCACGCTCCTCTCTCCCCACAGAGTAGCATCGCCTCCTCAGGCAGCGGAGGCAGTGAACATCTGGATGATGCTGGTTTAGGAGGGAGTTCAGGTTTGCATCGCAGCTCCTTCCATGAGGATGGGAGTGGCATGAGGGGTGAGTAGAACATGATCCGTTGTTCTGTTGGTTACTGCTAATATTTTTCTGAAAAGTCTTATGTCTTAGCTTCATCAGGTCAAGAGAGGTCAACAGGTCTATAAAACAGTTACAGGTCATTCTCAGACCACCAAGTATCTGTCTTATTAAAAAAGACAAGTTTAACATTTATCCATCTGCTAACCTTCTTTCTAAGAGGTAACGGCTCTAATCACTGCTCTGCCATGCTGCTTTCCCCCAAGTTTTTTTAGCTAATTTATTTAGTAGTAGAGCATAAGTCATCTGCCCTAATAAGTGATGCTTATTTGCAAATAATCAGGCTGTGGAACAGTGTTTCTTAAACAATTAATTTGATGTGATCTTTAAACTTGTTTCCTTCACAAGATTAGGATTTATCTTAATGTGAATTCTTGAGAAAATGTTCAAGATGGAGAAATATGAGTATGAGGCTACAGGATAGATGTTGGTCATTTGTATCTACACCTGTGAGTTAAAACTAGGGTGGCACGGTGGTGCAGCTGGTAGAGCTGTCGCCTCTCAGTGAGAAGGCTGTTGGATCAAATCCCCGTCTGGGCCTTTCTGTGTGGAGTGTGCATGTTCTCTCAGTGCATGCGTGGGCTTTCTTCGAGTACTCGTTTCCTCCCACAGACCAAAAACACAAAAACTTGCATGTTGGACTGATTGGTGACTCCAAATTGACCCAAGGTGTGAATGCGAGTGATTGTTTGTCTCTATGTGTCTCTTTGATGAACTGGAGACCTGTCCAGGGTGTCCCCCGCCTCTCACACAGTGACTGCTGGACATGGGCACCAGTGACCCCCACGACCCTAAAAGGAAGAAGCGGGTAAAGATGATGGATGGATGGATGGATGGATAAAAAGTTATCATTTGATCTTGCATTCTGAAGTCTGGAAAAATAGGCAAAGGAAAACAAAACGGATATAAACAGAACAAATAGTTTTTTTTTTAATTATTTACCATTCTTTATAATTGATTTATACATTTTGTTGTACAGTATTTAGGTGCAATGACAAGGTTCTATTCTAATTGAACTACTTGTCACCTCATGCCTGTTAAACTGAACAGAGCAGCAACTGGTGTCCATTTAATCTGTGAATCAACACAAACCTGTCTAATCATGACACTGCAGCTGCTTCAGCCGTGCAAGTGTCATGAAACACACGTTCAGCAGGAAGCTGAGCAGAGTTTTAACAGATTTTAACAGGTTTGCACATTGTAGTTGGGGGGTGTGTGCTGTAAATTTTCTGGGACAATAATAATGACTGCATTTCAGCACAAGTGAGGTCTGCTGTCTCCTGCACAGATGTTCCTGCATGGCTGAAGAGTCTTCGTCTTCATAAATACGCCGCCCTGTTCTCCACAATGACGTACGATGAGATGATGTCACTGACTGAAGAGCAACTGGAGGCACAGGTTCACGCACGCACGCACACACACACACACACACACACACACAGCAACTCTGGTTTACAGCTTGTCTTTCGTCTGCAGTCTTGCATGTTTAGCCTGCTGTTTTCTCCTTGAGTGCACGAACCCAAAGGAGTAAATGAAGTTAACAAGGTGTTTCAAATGAACATCCGGAAGGTGTTCAGTGATCAGGGAAACCAATGAGATCTGCTCAGGCTCTTATTATGAAACACTTCAGTTTATTTAGCACCAAGTCACAACAGATGTCGTCTCAGGGCACTGAACAGAGACGTTCACATACATATAAAAGTCAATTAGTAAAAGTTATCTTTCCAAGGAAGCAGCAGATTGTGTTGAGTCTTCACCTCATCACAGTCTCTCATCCTGAGCAAGCACAAAGGAGACGGTGGAAATGAAAAACTCCCTTTTAACAGGAAGAAACCTCCAGCAGAACCAGACTCAGGATGAGTGGACATCTGCTTTGATTGGCTGGGTTTGAGAGAACAGGAATGAGAGATGGCTACACAATGACAGGTCCAGGTGAACCTTCTATAGGAGGAACGACAAAAAACATGTTAAGATGGAAATAATTACAAACACGAACAGGAAGAACAAAGACATCAGCAGAGAGAGCAAATGTGGTCAGTTTGTCCACTAAGGGACAGCTCAGGCAAACCAAGACAACTCTAGGAAAGTCTTAATCCCAGTCTGAAAACTGGACAATGTGTCAGCCTCACGGACAGAAACTGGAAGTTGGTTTCACAAGAGAGGAGCCTGAGAACTGAAAGATCTTCCTCCCATTCTGATTTTTGAAACTCTAGAAACCACAAGTAAACCTGCAGTCTGAGAGCGAAGTGCTCTGTCGAAGCAGATGGCCTCTTGTCCTGAGCCTGGTTCTGCTGAAGGTTTCTTCCTCATGAGGGCGTTTTTCTTTTCCACTGTTGCCTCTGTGCTACTGATGAAGTGATAACTCGAAGCAGTCTGCTGGCTCCTTACATACATGTTATTAACTGATGTATAAGAATGTTTCTGTTCAGCGCCCTGCGATGACTTCTGCTGTGACTTGGTGCTAAAACTGAATTGAATTGTTGATAAAGTATGGAACAATAAGATTTGTACTACAAGATGGAGCTATAGGTTGTTGTAAACAGCCCAACTCTGAAACGTTACTGTGTAACACCGTCTGATACAACGATGATCTGTCAGTCAGCCAGTCAGGAGGGTGCTGCATGCTGAACAACTGATGCAGAATTTCTCCTAAATATTTTATTGAATAAAATAGAGACTTCAGCTGCTTCATTGTCAGTCACTTTCCTTTTTGTTCAAGTTTCAGGAGGTAACTTTAAAAGGTTTTGTTAGTCTGTTTGCAGCTGATAGTTAATTAAAAACAAAGCTAAAAAAATCAGCTGTTAAAGTTCATGAAGAGATCTGTGCAGTCTGCTAACTCTTGGAATGTAACGATCTGTTTCGGCTAATAGCACCAAATGTAAACTCAATATCTGTAAAATAGTTATTGTCATTTCTGTGCAGATTGATTAGCTGGGGCAGCCATCTTGAACTGGATAGATTCCAAGTGAATCCGCTGTAGATGTTACATCCAATGAGTGGTTTCTGACAGTTTTATCAATATCCCAGTGGTTCAAGAGCTACTTGCTAACAAAACTGACTAATGAACACACACACACAGACGTGGGCAAAACCCATGTCACCTTTTAGCCTGTAGCAGTGTGGGCAATAATAATTAGGATATTTAAATTGTAGCAAGAGAAGGATATATTGATGAGAACTTCAAGCACCCTATAGGTCAATGATTAAGGCAGAAATTGAAAAGTAACTCATGAAATGCTAAAGAACAAGACTTTAGTTTTTATTCTGGTGTAGAAGAGGATGAGCAGTGATCAGGAGCAGAAACGTCAGTGTTCTGTACAGCAGCTGTTTAAATGCAAGTAGTGGTGCCATAGTGTCTGCAAGCTGAAGCCATCTTGTTGCTGCACTGAGCTTGTAGAAACGTTCACTGCATTGGACACACTTTGTATACAACAATAATAGCAGCTGCTTTATTTGTATAAGAAGACGTTGAGGAATCTATTCCTAACAGCAGGATGCAGCTAAAATTAATCCAGCTTCAGCTGCTCAGGAAGCTGTTTACTTCCTCCAGGTGCTGCTAGCTCTGTCTGTCCGTCAGCGATGTGACCAACGGCCACACTGAAACGAGGAGAACGAGGTTAAAAATAACCCAATCATTGCCTTAGCCATAAAAAAGTGGGCGTGTCGTCGTTTCCTCAAGTTTAAAATGAGCGTTTTGGCCTATAATTTCAAAACTTCTCTGCCATTCTGTTTAAAGCTTTATTTTAAAATTAGATCTGAAAGGTATTTTCATATGAACACATACATTTCTTCTTTTTTATCAATGCCATTCTGTTTCTTCCTGCAGAAAGTCACTAAAGGAGCGAGGCACAAGATTGTCATCAGCATCCAGAAGCTCAAAGAGAGGCAGCACCTCCTGCGCAGCCTGGAAAAGGTTCGAGCCCTCTCCACTTTTTTTAACCTTTGTCTTGAAGCTGCTGAGGAGGACACAGAGCTTCACGTCTCACGCTGTGTGTGAGCCTGAGTGAGTCGCGTCACTCCGGCGGGGGTGTTTGTGCCTGTGCCTGTGCCTGTGCCTGTGCCTGTGCCTGTGTGTGTGTGTGTGTGTGTGTGTGTGTGTGTGTGTGTGTGTGTGTGTGTGTGTGTGTGTGTGTGTGTGTGT
>JAVCKU010000042.1:31688988-31699109 GCA_032273985.1 Hypsolebias coamazonicus | reverse complement strand
TTTTACATTTAAATTGCACCTCTATGTTGCACAGTTCAGTTAAACTTAGCTGCCAGAATAGTTATACTTTAAACTATAATTTTCCAGACCATTTAGTGAAAAAGACAAAAGTAGAACTTCATGTTCAGCCAAAAAGTGTTGACATTTCTACAGTACGATACAAAGAACTAATAACATTTTCTTTCTCTCCTCTCTCATCTGGTTACTGAGTGAACATGTGTTTGTATTTGTCATTGTGTGAGTGACACAAGACAAACAAAACAAATTCATGAACTGAACAATTAACAGGAATCTGTGATTTAAGACATTTCAGTTAACTATTATGCATTTGCAAAAGACCAGACTGGCCTTTATATAAGAATATATACAGTATAAGATATATTATATAAGGAAAAAAATATATAAGGCCTATATAAGAATAAAAAGTAAAATCTGATCACAAATATCATGACTAATATGGAAATATAGACGTCACAGAATATGATAGCGCTTATCAGATATTGTGACCACACTGTAACTTATAGAAAAACATTAAATACTTGACCCACACTGTTTCTGCTGACTATCTATTTCCTCTAAGGAATAAAAAGTAACATCTGACCACTAATATCATGAGTATTGTGAAAATATAAACGGTCACAGAATATGATAGTGTTTATCAGATATTGCAACGTATGGTGTAAAAATGCAACAGCGCACCCTACGGTCATAATATACAGGTGGTCACAGAATATGGTGTAACACATGACCTGCAACATCTTCCAGGATCAGATCTGAGAAAACATCAAAAGAGCCCTTATTACAATTTTAAACAAAAAATAAAAATACAGGGGAAAAAGCACACTAAATAGAGTCTCTTTACCTTTAACTTTTTGTGTCATCTCTGTCTTCATGTCTCGGCTGCCCAACACATGTTCCACCCACAACAGAGAAAATGTTAGATCCAAAGCAGCTGTTTGAGGCACACTGGATCTGAAAAGGGTGCAGTGACTTCTTCTGCTCTAGTCATTCGCACACTGATAAAGATAAAGATGCCTTGACCGTTTTTTCCCCCCCCCGTCTCTTGTTTTTTGTTTGTTTGTTCTGACACTTTTTAAAAATCTTGTTAATTTGATTGGTTGTGCTGCAGCTCACGCACACACGTATGGAGTGTGGAAAAACAGAGGGATCAGAGCCGTGTAAAGAGAGAGTTGCTACACTCCCATAGGCTTCTATAGAAAGAATGGAATGCGGAAGATGCGTGGGTCATGCAGCCATAAATAGTTCCAAACATCAGCGGTTCCAGCAGTGAACGTAGCTCATTCTCTGTGTTTCTGAAGTGTTTTTTCTGTTTTTGTGTCATGTTGTGCCAGTAGCCGCTCAAACTGACTGACAGTGATGAGCTGTTTGGAACTATTAAGAGTTGCATGAACCGCGTGGCAGCTAGTTCAAAGAGTGTTGCAACTCTCTCTGTAGCGCTGAGGGATGGTTTGCGTCTGTTAATACAGAATGAGTGAAAATTAACACATATTATTAGTGTGTTTAAAACTTTAGATTTGGGGTAAATTTCAAGTCATTTCAAGTAAACAGGTTCAAGTCCCAAATTACTGATGTAAAAGTCAAGTCACAAGTCTCTGAACATTTTTTCAAGTCAAGTCTAAAGTCTTAATATTAATGACTTGAGTCTGACTTGAGCCCAAGTCATGTGACTCGAGTCCCCACCTCTACTGGCATGTCTCTTAGATCTTTTATTGTAGTGTTTGGTGTATATTTTAGTTTAAATCTCAGATCCTTATTTACTGTTTCTTTTTACACTTAATATTTTTGCTATTGTTGGATGTAACTGGGACCCTGTGTACATAATTTCATTCCACCACATGTACCACATGTGATGGAACGACAATAAAGAATCCCTGACTCTGATAAAGAGCAGTTGGTTCCCACAATGCATGATTTCTTTTGTAAAATTGGTCACTACAAGGTAACCTGAACCAAAAAGGCACACACTGCCACACACACATGCATGCATGTGTGTGGTCTTGCAAATGCACTTTTTGGGGTCTTTGCATTGACTTCTATTCATTTTCTATAGCCTAACCCTGACCATTACCCTAGACCTAACCATTACTAGTACATGCCTAACTCTAACCCATCCTCAATTCACACCATAGTCCTAAATCAAACCCCTAATCCCTCAGTGAAACATATCCTGGGGACCTGGCTTTGTTCCCCCCATCCCCCCTCCCTTTTATTATTTTTTTCATTGACCCTTTACAGGTACAGGTAGTCTCATTGAGTCACAATAACTCATTTTCAAGAGAGACCTGTTCGGGAGCAGATGGTGGGGGTTAAGGGCCTTGCTCAGGGGCCCAGAGTGGGGTGAATGAGGGTGGAGGCAGGTGTGGGTGTTTCACGCTTTTCATCCACATTTTGATGTTGACGGTAACAGGAGTTGAACCTGCGATTTTCCGATCACAGGTCCATCTTCTATGACCTCTGTGTCACCACTCCCCAAAAAATAAAGTTAAGAGCAGTTGGTTCCCACAATGCAGCTTTTTTTTTTTTTGTAAAATTGGTCCCTACAAGGTAACCTGAAACAAAAATGCACACACACATACATAAAGATTAGAGGTAGGCATGAGTAAATAGACTAAAATCTCCTGTCTTTACAAACCAGCTTTATTGTGTTTAGAGATTTTAACAAAAATCCATAATTTGATACCTGAAACAAAGGATAATAAAAATCATATTTACAATTTTGTAACACCAACTTCCCCTTTTATAAAGGCAGGTTTTTTAAATGACCACAGGTGTCACAGGTGCTATATTTTGGTTCTGTGAAATGTCAGATGTGGTGCTACTCCACAGAATTTCCATGGCAGAAATATCTATGACTTACCAACGTACAACGTAATTTGTGTGACTTTGTTGAAGTATCTATCCATCCATCGATTAATCCATCCATCCATCCATTAGCTTCCACTTGTTCTGAAGTCGGGTTGCGGAGGCAGCAGCTTGAGCAGAGAGGCTGAGACACCTCTTTTCACAGCCACCTCTTCCAGCTCTTCTGGGAGTACTCCAAGCCATTCCCAGGCCAACCAATACATAATCTGTTCAGCGTGTCCTGGGTCTTCCCCGGGGTCTCCTCCTAGTCAGACATGCCTGAAGCACCAACCTAGGGAGGCACCTAGGGAGCATCCTTGCCAGATGCCCGAACCACCTCAACTGGCTCCTCTCAATGTGGAGGAGCAGTGGTTCTATTTCAAGGCTCTCCCAGATAGCTGAACTTCTCACCCAATCTCTGAGAGTCCCGGTACCCTACAGAGGAAATTAATTTCAAACGCCTGTATCCATGATAGAAATCTTTCGGTCACTACCCAGAGCGCTTGACCATATGTGAGGTTAGGAATGAAGACAGGCAGATAAACAGAGAGCTTTTCATGACAGTTCAGCTCCCTCTTCACCATAATGGACCAGTACAGAGTCTGCAATACTGCAGATGCTGAACCAATCAGTCTGTCAGTCTTACGCTCCATACTTCCCTCACTCATGAACAAAACCCCAAGATTCTTGAAGTCCTCCACTTGAAGCAGAACCTCACCCTTGACCCAAAGAGAGCAATCCACCCTTTTCCAACTGAGGACCATGACCTCAGATTTGGAGGTGCTGATTCTCATCCAAGCAGCTTCACACTTGGCTGTAAACCACTCCAGTGATAGCAGAATATCATGGCATGATGATTCCAACAGGATCACATCATCTGCGAAGAGTAGAGATGGAATTCCGAGGTCACTGAACTAGAAACCCTCTACACACTGGCTACACTGAGAATATGTCCATAAACGTTATGAACAGAATTGGTGACACTGGGCAGCCCTAGTGGATTCCAACTCCCACCCTGATGCAGTCCAACTTACTACCGACAATGCGAACCAAACTCTCGCACAATTGTACAGGGAGTGAACAGCCCAGAGTAACGGGCCCCCAATCCCACACTCACATAGCACCCCACACAGAGTACCTCGAGGAACACAGTCAACAGCCTTCTCCAAGTCCACAAACACATGTAAACTGGATGGACAAACCCCCACGACCCCTTGACGACCCTAGTGAGGGAAAAGAGCTGGTCCAGTGTTCCATGGCCAGGACAAAATCCACAATGGTCCTCCTGGATCTGAGGTTTGACCAAAGATCTGACTCGCTTCTCTAGTACCCCTGAATATACTTTATCAGGGAGGCTAAGGAGAGTGATGCCCCTATAATTGGAGCACACCCTCCGGTTCCACCTTATTGAAAAGGGGAGCCGCCACCCCAGTCTGCCAATCCAGTGACATTTCCCCCAATGTCCATGCAGTGTTGCAAAAGGCCAGTCAACCAAGACAGCTCCACCCACAACATCCAGAGCTTTAAGGAAATCAAATTGAATCTCATCCAGCTCTGCTCCCGCAGAGCTTTTTAACTACCTTGGCAACTTCAGCCACGGTTATGGACAGACCAACCCCAAAGTTCTCCAACTCATCTTCTTCCATGGAAGACATGCTGGTGTGACTGAGACGGTCCAAAAAGTATTCCTTCCACCTCCCAATAACATCATTGGTTGAGGCCAACAGTACCCCACGTTCACTGAATACAGTGTTAATAAAGAGCTGCTTTACCCTCCTTCACTGCCTGATGGTTTGCCAGAATCTCCTCAGAGATGACCAAGAGTCTCTATCCAAGGCCTCACTGAACTTCTCCCACATCCAAGATTTTGCCTAGCAACAGCCATGTCTGCAGACTGCTTGGTCTCCAGTATTACTCAGCTGCTCCAGAGTCCCAACAGCCAACATGGACCAATAAAACTCCTTCTTCAGCTTGACAGCCTCCCTAACCAAGGGTGTCCACCACTAAGTTTGAGGATGGCCACCACGAGAAGCACCAACAACCATGTCACCAGAGTGGCTCCACCGTAAATCAAACTAACAAAGACCTTTACGAACCCTATTGTAAGGAGTGATAGGGCAATCTGCATGTGTATCTAGCTTAGCTCAGGTTTATAACTCGAACCCCACACTCTCTGTTCTTGGAATTGTGAAAGCTCCTCTGATGAAAAGCGAAATGTCTTCTGTTACAAAAATATACAATATACTTATTAAATTAAAAAAAAAATCTTGAGGTTTTTTTTACTTTTTTCGCAGCACTAGGGACAAGTGCTGCGAATTAGCTGTTGCTATTGCACTATGATGCAAACATGGGACTGCTGTTTATTCAGTTTGTCTATGTCGATGTGTGTCTGTCCCTATCAAATAAATAAACAAACAAACAAACAATTGGGCGGGGCGACCTGTATGGTGGAAAATGCTGTACTTTGCAAGATAATTAGAATCTTTTACGTTTTATTTTGTTTTATTTGAAAGGAAGTTCAACTTGTAGAAAAGTGAACTTAAAAAATAGAAGTTAAACAGACATCATTTTAAATCCATGTGAAATAAATATGGTTGCAGTATTTATTAAAAGCTGATGTTACACAGGAACACATTATGACACATCTCAGTCTATTCAGACAACAAGACTCAAAACATTAATAATTTATTAAATTAAACAATTGACTATTTTGATGTCTGACTCAACATAATGAATATTAACTCCTAAAACCAGCTGTGGTAAATGTTCATTTAGTTTTCGTATTAATAAAAAATGTAAAGTATCATTAGCTGTTTGTTTTTGTATTGGTCAGTTTGTTCCCATGAGCCGGTGTTGTCCTGGACTTTATGTTCTACCGTCTGTAAATTGAGGTGCGTGTCTCTGCGGGTCCGTTTGGTGCCCACTCCTGGTTCTGCTGGTTCTGGTACTCTGACAGGCCGTCGGCTCGGGGTATCTGAGCAGCGTGACCTCAGCTCTCTGGGTTTTTTTGCGACGCAGTCGAGGCTGCGGCTGTCTGTACCCTGGAGCTGACACAGTCGTCCAGCGCACACCTTCATCCTTTAGCTGTTCTAATTAGCAGGTGTGGCTTCATCATTCCTCAGACCTCACAGCAGCAGCAGGAGGAGGAGCCTCCACTTCTGTTCTCTCACTGCCATCTTGCTGTTTGGAAAAGGAAGGATGCCCCCCTCCCCTCCTCACTTCTCCCTGGTGGGTGTTTAGTGTGAGGGCTGGTAAGTGTCTGCTGTGACAGCTGGGGGTCTCATGAGAAGCAGGGTGGACAGCTTTCCCCCCACCTCAGCTTTCTCACCTCCTTCACACCCATATGCCAGCGTGGCCCCAGCTCTGGCCTGCTTGTCCAGTGTGAGGTCTCACTTAGCCTCTCAGTGACCCCTCGCTTCATCAGCGGCCTGCTGACTGTGTGGCCGAGCCCCTACGAGCCCTCGGCGCTCTGCTGATGCAGGTCAGGACTTCACAACATCACCGTGAACCGTCGAGTCAAACATCCACTCAGCTAATGCTGCCGTCCTCCGCTCTGATGCTGCGTCAAGACGGCGCTGGTCCGGTCATGTGATTACAGCTGTCAGTGCTGGAAAAGGTCTTTATTCCTTGACCCCTGTGATAATTGTTGTGAAATGTTCTCAGTTCGTCAGGACTTAGAAGTGTTTGCTTTTGACGTCTAAAGAGAACATTTTTAAAATGTTGCTGCTGGTGGACCACATGTCGGTGATGGCAGAGCACTGTCTTTACAACACATCACTGTTTCTCTTAGTTGTAAAAAGAAAATAGCTTGGCTTGATTTGGTTTGTTTGTTCTGAGAGAGAAGAGGGCGGAGCGTTACATGACTGACATACCTGCAAAATTGACACCTTTCGGTAAAATTCACCAATTTCAAACAAAATGTCATTTACGTGATTCATCTAGATACGAAGAGCTTTTTTTTGGGGGAGGGGGGGGGGGCGGTGTCAGAGGTGTGGTAGATGGCATAACTTCCCATTCACTGGACTTGAAGAAACAACAAGGTTTCTGTGCTGGACATTGTTGATGGAACGCGAGTCGTGTGTCCAGTCACAATCAAGATAGATGATTGAGGAATTTTTCCCATGGACGAAGGAAACTGATGCAGTCGTCCCTCATTTATTGCAGGGGTTTGGTTCAGAACCCGCCTGCAGTAAGTGAAATTCCACAAAGTAGTAACTATATATTTATTTTAGTATTTATATACATTTTAAGGCTTTATAAACTCTTCCCACACACTAAACTCTTAAACCTATATCATTTTAACATCATACATATATGTGCTGCCCAGTAGCTTCTGCAAAATTTTATACGAGGACTCACAAGCCTTGGTCCAGTTCTGGTCGGGTTCTGATCGGCTCTCTGCAGCCGTTGAGCACCAGACGCTTTTAGAGAGAGCCAGACCTTCAGAGAGCCAGCACAAAACCACTCAATGAACCCGATCGAGTCCAAACAATCCAGAGAAATCAGGTGAAAAAAGTCCAGGTGACCTCCGGAGAAGACACCGGACCTCCAAGCAATGCCTCCCTTCTCGAGAGGCTCCCTGGGCCAGCAAGCAGCACTCAGAGGGACCGATGCGGCTATAAATAGTTCTGGTCGGGTTCTGATCGGCTCGCTGCAGTCACTGAGGGCTGAAGTCTCTATGGTTAAGGTCCAAACTTTTTAGTCAGGTTTGGATCGGATCAAAACTTTTGTGGGTAACGTAGTTCTGTTAGACTGACAATGCTGTAGGCTTACTGAAAGAAAACTGCAAAATGGAGCTGCCTGTCTGAAATTTATTTATTTATTTATTTATTTATTTTTGTCATTAACTTTTTTCCAACCACATGAGTACAGTGATATTACTGTACAGTCAACGATTGTGTGTCCTGTACAATTCTTTTCTATAATGTGGACTGTATGTCCGCAAACAGCGATAGAGCGAGTCCGTGAAAGTCAAACTGCGAAGGAGCGGGGGACTACTGTACGTTATAACTAGTCACTTCTAATGTTGGACACTGTTAGTTTGAGGTACGTCTCATTATCTGCCAACACTATAATATACTGTGTAAGTTAAACTTCATTTGGCAAAAAAATAATCCAACTTTAGCAACGTTATGTGTGTCATAATCCATTACCTTTTCGGACATAACATTATCTGTAATGGAAATCTTGTCTGCACGTAATGCTAGCTAGGATGTCAGCTAACATCAGTGAAGTGTGTGTTAACGTTAGCCTACAGTGTCACTTGGTTCAATGCAAATAATTTTGGAAAGGCTATCTAATTAATCTGTATTGCTGTCCGATAATAATTAGGGGTGCACCAATAAATCGGCCAGCGTATTTATCAATTTCCTTAATTTTGGGTGATCGGCCGATACATGAGAAAACAATTTTTTTTGTTTGTGTTAACAACAATTGTCTGAACTTCATTTATATTTCAGAGCACTACCTCATGGCCAGTTAAAACAATTTGTATTGTTTCTAGTACGGTATATTGTTCAAGGGTATGTTTTACTATAAAATAATATTGGAAAATTGAAGGTGCATTGTGACCTTATAACACCTGACAGTGTCGCTTATAAAACAATCCTGTCGGCAGGTCAGACTTTTTAGAAATCGGTGATCGGACAGAAAACTGCAATCGGTGCAGCCCTAATAATAATAATAATAATAATAATAATAATGTGTCATTGTCATAAGATGACAGAAATGAAAACTAACACGTAATGTCCAAGAAGCACGACACACCAGAGTTTTGTTTAAGAGCTCCAAACACCTGCCCTGGTGGATCATTAGGGCAATAAATAGAGCAGAAGTGGTGGAGCAAGAGAGTGTGACACGAAAGAGGCCAAGCAGAGGAAACGGGCCCTTGAAAGGCTTGTCCAGGTCACAGTAATGAAGAAATGAGTTTTTACTGTTGGCAAAATGCTCTTCTGTATTTGGCTTGCTGCTGTTGTTGCTTGTTTATTTTTTATTTTTTTTAACTAGTCATCTTTTCTCTGTAAGTCCTCATTATATTAGGATATGTTAGTAAATGTCTGTTTTACTTGAAGCATGTTGTCTTTACCCTTAAGTTTCTTCTTGGAGTGTACCAGGATGATTAATTTATGTGTTAAAACTCACATAATCTTCTGGGGAGGGGAGGATTATCCAGATACTGGTCCTGTGGCCACTGGTCCTTGGCGACAATCTACGCCTCCCAACCGTTGGAGTGGGGTGGTGGGGTTGGATGTCGGTAGGTGAGGCGTTCGGTTCTGTTGACAGGGCAGGACGTCCTCCCTGGACAATGGTAGGGGAAACACTGTTTCGTTTTTGTAGAGCCTGATATCTGATCACTTTTTGTTTCCACAACTTTCTTTAGATTTGCTATATTTATTCATCTTCCATCATTTAAATGTCCATAATCAATATTTAAAGAGAGCAAAGAGATTAACCATTTTCCAGTTTATGTTCAGCACATACCCAGTGTGAAAGACTTGGAATATAAACTGTTGAATAATAAATAAATTTTAAACTAATTATATTGTATGAATAAGAGTACACGCTCCCCGACTCGTGTCAAGCATTTCAGTCTGGAACCTGAGAAATAAAATGCACTCTTCAGGAATGAAGTTTGATTTAAACAAGGCCAGTATATTAATTCTGACATAGTTCATTGTTACAAACAAATATGTGTTGATGTAAAAATTATGACAACGTTTTGTCTCAGTTAATACTCAAGAAAATTCGATTTTTATGAAAGGAAAAGGGTCCTGTGTGTTGAGCTGGCATACCTTCACCTGTGAGTTTTATTGTTGAGAAAATTAATTAATTCATAATTAAAACTTTTTAAGGATGTTGAAATAAATAGGATTATTTTATTAATATATAGTTTCCCAATGAGAGTTTTGAAATGCAACTCTTTGACTCTGTGACTGGAATTGTTTTCACTTGGAGTTAAATTAGCAGCTTTCTTTAGAAAATATCATAATTCAGCTACAATCTATAAAATGTGTATACTTCATTATTCCTGAACCTTAAAAGGTGCAAATAGGTTCATGCTTGTGCTTTTTAATGTGATTTGTGTATTAAAAACATTCAGATTTTTAATATTTGAAAGGTTTTTTGTTCTATTTGACCCTTTTGTCTGAACGGTGCACTGACCTGGTTTACTCGTGTTTGGAAGCAGAGAGCTGATGGAGTGAAAGCAGTGTAGCATGAAAGGCACACAACTTACACTGTTTAATGACAGATGCTTAACA
>JAVCKU010000042.1:31386070-31398604 GCA_032273985.1 Hypsolebias coamazonicus | reverse complement strand
GTTCAGTGTCTTGCCCAGGGACACTTCAGCATGTGACTGCTGGTGGAATCAAACCCCCAACTCTTGCATTGGAGGACAACTTCTCTAACCACTCAGCCACAGCCGCCCCATGTTCAGGTCTGCATCCTTGACTAAACTGATATCTACACACCAGAGTGCCAAACGAAACCAAACCTGTTATTGAACCTTTTACAAATCAAACTACTTTAGGGTCAAAATGAACCAGAACAAATACACATGAAGATTTAAAGCTTGTTCTGACGCCCCACAGTGGACTCATGCTCAGCTGTTTTAGTGTCTTCACTAAGTCCATATGTTCTGACCCTCCACCCCCACTTTTACTCTGAGTCTACGCAGGTTCATCTCCCCCATCATCAACCCAGTCTTTCTCCCCAGCTTTGTTAGCTCTATAGTGGGGGTCCCCCAAAACAAAAGCCTCTACCTGATAGGGTTAACTCTTATCGTACCCCAACGCTCTGTGGTCAATTTGACTGTGTAAGGAACCAAACTCAACCCTGTCACTGTGGCTTGTTGAAGGCTCACAATAAAACTGCTAAATATGTCACATATTTTCTGTGTGTGGGACCAGAATGTAATAAAATCAGTTTGTTTGAAGCAGTAGGAAATGTTTGAGAGGTGCAAACGACCATACTCTTCTGTTTATGTTGGATAATTAACATGCTAATGTAAAATATTTCCAGAATTAGGTACCGTTATTTATCTCATGATCAACACCGCACTAAAACCAGTGACCTTACCTTTGTTTTGCTTTATTTCTAGCTTTTGTGTTCCGATTCACATTATCATTTGATCCTCTGAGTAAAAAATCCAACACAGTTCAGTCAGTTCGTCTGGACAGTTTACCGTATATATTCATGTAGTGCCATCAAAGCACTTCAAGGTTGTCCAGCAATTGGCTGCATGGTCTCAGTTCATTATACCACATTTTTAGATGGACTGTGAAATATCTTGACAGCTGCTATTGACGTATTTATTTGTCCGGTGCATTCCAGTTTGGGGTTGGTTAACATACCAAAAGGATTTCCTACAACACAACTTACACTACACTTGTATAATAAACATGATGGCTAATAGAGCTGGTTGCTGGTATCCACTCTTTTGTATCTTTAAACTTTTGCACCTTTATGCCGAAGCAAATTCTTTGACAATGGCAATAATAAACTGACCCTGACTCTCTGACTCTCATCTTAAATTATACCCTGATATTCTGTATTACATTGGGATTTATTGTCAAGTTGTCTTTTAACTGCACATGTTTTTATTCCACATACAGACATATTCTTTGTGGTGTTTAAACGACTACAAACAGATTTATAACCGTGCTCTGCTAAAGCTGTATTGCAAAATGTTTTTATTGGTAGTTTCCCATCACTTTACAATAACCTGTCAGCTCCTGTTTGTTCTGCTTACTGCTGAATATTGCGACACGCACCCCACCCACCCCTCCAGTCGTTTCACTTGATGTCAAACTTTTTATGTCTCATACAGGAAGTTAATCTGTAGTTTTAGGTCTTTAGATGAGAAAACAGATGATAATCTATATGAAAGAATGTTTATGATCAGGTTTTGACATTCAGATACCTGTTCCAACATGTTTTTGTTTGTGGGGCATTCCACCAACTTTACACAATCAATGCACAACATACCAGTTGTTGTATACATCACTTTAAGGTTTGTCTGTATTTTGCTATGGTTTTTGGCAGCACTACAGACATTCAGGTGAAAAATGTCAAAGGTCATTACTGTATTTACATGGTCTCTGATTTATTACTTCATTGACGTTGACGTATCTTTGTCCAGCCTGCTGGAAGTGATCAGGCTTCCCCGGCTTCTGTGGGAACTTTCTGTAAATCTTGAGACTTTCCTAAAATTCAGATTCGGCTTGTAATTTGTGGTCGGCGTGTGTGCGTGCAGGGGATTGGAACGGGCTTGAACAGAGGGCATCCTGTGCTGTGTGGACTCTCCTCCGCACACATTTACAAAAATAAAAGAAACTTAGGTTGTGAACCCACTAAACACATGCACATAAATACCAAGTCCAGATCCTGCAGCGAGTTGTGAGTGATGGCTGATCAGAGAGCGGTTTGGTCCATCTGTGTTTGGGGCGAAAAGAAAACTTGGCTTTTCTGGACGGCAAGAAGCTGCTGAAAGAAATAATAAATGGCAAAGAGATGGTTAATGTTCAGTTTTAAGTGGTTTGGCCTCTGAGCTTTAGATTTTTCTACTGTTTAGTCTCTATAAACTGCTGCTATAGTTCATGGACTACCCTTTTTTTTGTTACTTTTCCTCCCTTTTTCTGTCATGGGTGGTGAGGACTGTCGGGGGAGGGGTAGAAGAAAGGTTCTGAGGGGTGTCCTTTTCTTATTCTGTCTCCTCCCCATATGACCAAAGGTCCATTGAAAAGCACAATGTGTTGCTGTGGGTAAGGGAGGAGGAGGCATCCTCTCCTTCGCTCAGCGTATTTGGTTTGGCTCCCTCTCAAAGCGGCAGCAGAGACCGTGAAGCTCCGTTTGACTTTCACCTCCTGCATTTATTTTTCCCTCCTCTCCATCCCAGAGTGGGTGGAGAGAAGTTGGAGGGACCGAGCTCTTCCTCTCCAGGCAAACAGAGACCTGCTGGGGTCCAAGCAGGCAGCTGCTCAGTCATCCCTCATGGTGTGCTCACCCAAGACTGTCAGTAGTTTTTAAATCCTCTATAAGATTGTTTTTGCTTTGCACCAACTCTGCTGGGTGCAGCTCATTCAAGAGCACTTATGTGTGGACGCATTAGCCACCGGTGGTCCTCCTCGATGTGAGGCAGGTGCGTCTGACAGAGGAGGCTGCATGAAGCAACATGAGTTTGATGCCATGCCGCTGGGAGCAGAACAACGTCACCATGAAGCTGGTAGGTTGAACACTTCCAGGTCACGACAGGTGAAGCACCTGGAGGGAGTTGGAAAACTGCATTGGTTTGATTCATGTCTTTTTGTGAATGAACCCTTTTAAAATAACTTTGCAGGACTTTGATTATAATTTTATTTCATGTGCCAGTAAAACTTGTCTCATCGGCGGCTGCGGCGTTGGACGGCGAGCAAACTGTGGATTAGCATCAGTTATCATCAGAGGATTGTGATGAACGCTCGCGTCCTGGGTTTCCCCTCACCTCGAGTCTACGTTCGCTTTGATGTCTGCCTGGAAAGTTGAAACAAGCTTAGCAAGGGCTTCAACCAGCGTTAGCACATATGGGCGTGTGGGTTTATTTTTAACTTAAGCATAAGCACTAGAGCAGTCTGTCGCTTTACCGTGCACTTTGTCACCTACTGTCTGGTGTGAGGATCTGAAACTTTGAGATAAAATACAAAGAAGGTTAAGTCCAGGAAGGTCATGTGATAAAAACAAAAGGATTAAAAAAATGTTAGCCAACAGAACAAGTGCTTTTCTGTATTTCTCTTGGCCCTTATCTTCATCTCTTGTGGGCTCAGAGAGGAAGAGGAGCTGGAAGCAGAGGTTATTAAGCGAGCCTACAGATGAGTTGATAAGAAGGCAAGCTTAATGACACACAGAGATTGACTGAGAAGAGGCCGGTAGCCCACGGGGTCAGCGTCTATTTATTTATCTGTGAGCAGCAATAAGAGATTAACTAAAGATCACAAAACAGAAAATATGAGCACACTTAGAGAAATTAAAGTGACCTTTCTTTTTATTAATGTAATCAATGACTACAGTCTGTTCGTATACACGTCTATTGATTATTTGATGGCTGTGGTTCTTCTGTCAACATGTATGACATATAGGACACAAATCAAAATGAGGGTTTCATGCATTTCATTTTGATCTGAAACCTCTCACATTACTTGTAGATGGAGAGCATCATCGTGGATTTAACTCATTTAGTCTTTTTGTGAATGTGAGTACAAGATTTTGTTGTGTTGGATTATTTGAATTTTCTTGGTTTGTTGAGTCCTATTTCTATGAAGACAACTTTTATTTGTTCTGTGTGCAAAATAGTTAAGGAGTTAGAGAATTGTACCCTCGGGATACATTTATACGAATACAGTTTTGCTTTTGCGTCCTACAGTGCAGGTGTGCACACATTGAAGCGCCCTCGAACTGAATTTTACTGTAGCTTTTGATTCAGCTTCAGGAAACAGTCTTCCAGAATTGCAAGTTAGTCTGAGCGTGCAAAAAAAAAGTCATGTTTTGAAAAAAAAAAAAAAAAAAAAAATAGGTGATGGAGAAAACTATGGAAAATATTTGCGTTTTGATTTGACTCTTTCTCTGATATTTAAATGCTACTGCTGACCTGTCTCTCTAACACTGTAATCACATGAAGATGGTTTGATTTACCTCTGTTATACATTCTTCAAGGTTTTTTTTTTTTTTTCCTGTACAACTGCAATCAACTTTCTGCTTACCTGTTTACACTGGGACCCACCTGTTTGGTGTGATGTGATTATAAATTAATATTGCAGCTCTGCTGAGGCTTTCTGAATGGAAGAGGAGTGAGCTGTGAGGCTTTTGAAGCATCTGGGAAAAGCTGTTTGTGTTAAATTGGATATACTTAATATATCACCCACACTTTTCATGGTCAAATCTTGATACAACTTTAGGCTTCTTATCCAACAAAGTTCAGTCAGGTCATCTGGACGGTTTCTTTTTTTGTTGAAGCGTTTCATCTTTCATCCAAAGGACTTCATCAGTCCAAGGAGCCACAACAAACTTAGTCCCACACTCACATAATGGGCCAACAAGTTTGATGTTGTTAAGATGGTTTTTGGAGTTGACTTGTCTGAAGCAGGCATGGCCAAAGTGGTTTAAAACATCAAAGTTCATGCTCAGTAATCCAGGTAAAATATCCACTGGTTGGATCAAACTGAGTTAACTTTGTTGGATTTTTTAAAACCTGGATTATTGAACATGAACTTTGGTGTTTAGGCTCCTTACTAATAAAGATTATTAGAATATTTCTAATAATGTAATGCTCCTTTTTTGCGTGTTTACAAATTTGATATACATTATAATAATGATGATTAGGTCAGATTTAAGTAAGATGCTGAATGAACTAGAACACATTGTTTCTTCTGATTAAGATAAAAGATGATTGAGAACAGAACACTGAAATTAATCATTAAAATTCGCACATCTTACCTGCTAAAAGCTGAGCATTGTTAGGCTGCTGTGCCCCCATAGTCATTAGTTGAGAAGGAACTGGACCACCTAGGAAACCTCCATATCCAGCTCTTAGTGGAGTCATACTTCAGTTAAATGAATAAAGAAATAGGAACCAAAACTCGCACCAAACACCAAGTTTTGTAATTCAGGGCTGAATTTTTTTCCCACAAGTATGTCATTATTGCTGTTCAGTCCATGTTTCATATGTGCAGATGTGAACAGATGCTCTCTCATCGTCCTGGTTTACCAGCGTATAAACTCTGTTTCCCATGCTCCAACAGCCAAGTGTTGACCAAGTTATTTGGTCGGCCATGTGCCTTGTCTGGCCTCAGAAAGCCGCATGTCTTTCATGTGCCAAATGGAGTACAAGCAGAGACATGAGGGCTTATTTAGAGCTGGCCTGTTTCAGCTTCTGTGGGTTGAAGCCACTTGAGAGGACTGTGTGAGTCCACTGGGATGGGGATGGTGTGGATGGTTACTGCCGTAGACTGTGTGTCCTGCTGGTTGAGGCAGTAAAGTCGTAGCTGCCCCAGCTGCTCTGCTGATGGAAAAGTGTCCTGATTACTGAGTGAAGAAAGTCCTGAAGGAAATTCACACGTCATAACACTTATTGTTGACATTAAATAATATGGAGGTAATGTAGATGTCCCTCTCATCCACTTGTCTCTATTCTGTACTTTGTCAGTAAAAACATCTGAGGTGACAATAAATCCTTGTTTGGGGTAAATTAAATGGTTTCAAATACTGATGTGATCAGGTTTAGCATCACTTTATTGATGTTTTACACTCAGGTCTCCCATGTAATGAATGAATCTGAGCCTAAACGTATGGACACCATGTAAAATCCACACAATCACTAATACTAGCAAAACAAGGGAACTACATAAAGCTTAGTATTATACAGAAGTCAGAAAAGGACAAAATGTCTATAAGTTCAAGCAGCTTTTGTACCAAACCACATAGTCACCCACACACTTGTGTTCAATTCAATAGAACCAGTCGTTCAAAGGTTTACCTTTTTTGTAAGTGCAGATTTCTGTGTAAGTGCAAATGAAACTTCAGTCTTTAATTCTACAAATGACACAGTCAAACAGGTTTCAGCAAATATGGTTCTTTTTTCTTAAAAAAATCCAATAATTATTCAAGGTCGAGGTTCTTTATTGTCATTCACGTCACATGTGGTACATGAGGTGGAATGAAATTATGTCCACAGAGTCCCAGTTATATCCAACAATAGCAAAAATATATATTGTAAAAGAAACGGTACTAAGGATATAAGATATAAACAAAGAATACGCTGACACTAATAGTGCCAAACAATACGCCGAACAACAGCAGCACGAGCACGAGTCTGAGTAGATCAGTACGAAAGAATACAGCAGCATGAAATAATCAGCAGCATGGATAATCAGCAGCACATATCACCAGTCAAAATGGCATTACACTGATTCTGCATGCAACAACAAAAATAGCATGTTTAAGTTATAAAGTATTAAGCATCGCATGTGTAACCCTCCCCCACTGGCTGTATTCTAGTTTTAGATATTGTTATTGACTCAATCAGTCATCCATCATTTTCCCAACATCCATCTGCTGCACAGCCCACCCTGGGTCAGAGGGGGTGCGTCGCCACATGTCACCCTCAGCTCACAGCAGCCTGAAGAGATGCAGAGTCATCACTGATGAGACTGAGCAGATGAAGGAGTCAACAAGAAAATATGCTCTCTGATATCCCTAAACAGTGTTGGGGTTGTGAAACAATCAACTTTCACTTTGAGGAAACTAAAAGGCATTAGAGACGACAGACTAACCCTGCGAAAATAATTTTATCTAATTAATTAATTAATTAATAAAACCTTGAAACCTTTTATCCTTCATGTGAGCTTGTTTCAGTTTTTTCACTTCCATATGTTTTGAAGCCACAGGAGAAGTATTTTTATACTTGTGTAGGCTCGTGGTGTTCAGGTTGGGAAAATGTTCACAGGCCTGTTTGTTGTTCTGGTTTTATTCTGGGGGTTTCCATGAGTGTTAGTATGAACATGAAGGATGTTGTTTTGTCAACGTCTCTTTTTACAGGTTAGAGTTTATTGACTTGATGACACATGGATGATAGCGGACTTCAAAACTTAACCTACTATCTGACGTCTCAGACCTCCTTTTGACGTGACTGTCTGTGTGGCAGCTGGTGATAAAGTACAGTAGCAGGTGTGCAGCAGCAACACTGAAACATAGTCCATGACAGCAAATCTGTCACATTCAACACAAGAAGCATATTTGTCTTAGACACAGGAAGGAGTGACGCTGAGTAGATTTTAAAATGTAGATGTTAGAAATCAGAAAGTTTAGCTTCAGACAGACTTTAGTTGATGGAGAACCTTCAGTGAGTAGATCACTGATCTTTTGATCAGTGGCCTCAAATGCAAAGGTCAAGATTACGATAAAATAGTCCGTGTCAGAGTTATTTGTGAAACTTTACAAAACAAAACATACAAGCAGCTATACTTTTTAAACTTTGGGCACTGTTCCATGAAAATAAAAATATTGGAATACCCATCCATCCATCCATCCATCCATCCATCCATCCATCCATCCATCCATCCATCCATCCATCCATACATACATCCATCCATCCATACATACATACATACATACATCTGTTATCTTTACCTGCTTTTTCCTTTCTGGGTCACTGGTGCCCATGTCCAGCAGTCACTGTGCGAGAGGTAGGGGACACCCTGGACTGGTCTCCAGTCCATCATAAGGACACATAGAGACAAATGAGACACATAACCATTCACTCTCTCACTCACATCTAGAGACAATTTAGAGTTATCAGTCAGTCTAACGCATGTTTTTGGTCTGTGGGAGGAAACTGGAGTACCTGGAGAAAACCCACACAGAAAGGCCCCCGGACAGAATTTGAACAGGTGATTTTTTTGCTAAGAGGCAGCAGCTCTACCAACTGTACCACCGTGCCAGATAGGAATACTGCTTATTTAAAATGAATAAAATTTGACATTTTATTTAAAATAAAGGACATTTAATCCATCAAAAGTAAGAAGATCCTGCTAATAGTAACAATAAAACTACATTTAATTTTTTTTTTTTTTTTTTTTGCAAATTTGAAAATACAAGCACATTTCAACAACATTTTGTTGAGATGTGAACTGTGACATCACAGACTTGTAAAGTTTTGGAACGCTAAACAAAAAGAAACACCAGACGAAACATTCCTCAACTCATTTTTCACATAAATCGTTGAGGTTGTTTTCATTGAAACACTTCACTGGTGAATAATTCAGCTCTTTAAAAACAATGTTTTGCGGCAGAAATTGAGAAATAATTTGAAGTTTTGTCATTTATAGTACATTACAAAAATACTGAAAATTTGCCAATGCTCTTAACAAAAAAGACGCAAGCTCCTGCAGGAACTCTGGTTAACATCATTGTTAACAAACATTTAGCATCCTCAAAGCTAAAGAACTGATGGATGATTCTTTAATCAGAGCAGAGTATGAACACCTCCATCGCTGATTTAGTAAAGAAACAGAAAACACTTCATTTTCTGCTGCCTCTGTATGTTTTATTTTTTAGATATTATTATTTTAGCAAAATTTTCCTAAATAAACCACATTCTTACTCCAGCGAATGTCAAAACATTCTTACTTGCCCTATAGATTAATCCATCTGTAGTTGTTTGTAATTTTCATAACATCTCAATTTATTTTTAATTAAACATTATCAAATTGTAAAAAGTAAACAGCTGTCTGTAATTTTTAATTAGTGCGATATATAACCGCCTCTGGATCAGGCTGTCATGGCGGCCGTCTCCATGATGGTCCATCTGCTTGCATGGACCGAGCTTTACTTTACAGTTCGGTTCTGCAGGGAACTTTGAATGTTCTGTGTCTGCCAGACCTGGTTCTGGAGGGTAGTCATCATCCGTTGCCACGGTCATTATATATCATGCTGTTAACAGGATCACACTGCTGACAGAGGCACACTGTTGGCAGTACTGTGCTGCTAACAAAACCATACTGCAAACAAGACCACACTGCTAACAGAACCACAATGCTAACAGGAACATGCTGCTGACAGAGCCACACTGCTGGCAGCACCATGCTGCTAACATGACTGTGCTGCTAACAGAACCACAATTGCTAACAGGACCATGCAACAGGACCTCATTGCTAACAGAACCACATTGCTAGTAGAACCACGCTGCTAACAAAAACACACTGCTAATAGTACCATACTACTAACAGGACCATGATGCTAAGAGAACCTCACTGCTAACAGAACCACTCTGCTAATAGGAACATGTTGCTGACAGTAACAGTGTTTTTATAACACTATTTCTCATTTTAATTGCTTTTTATTGTTGTGTATTGTTGTCTGTCTAAAACATCTTTCTCTTGAAAATGAGTCCCTGTGACTCAATGAGACTATCAGTATAAATAAAGGTTAAATAAATAAATTAAAAAAGACCTAAGATTATTTCAGATATGGTAGTGTAAATCAATGTTTCCAATGTTTTGTTCTCTATGATTTTTATTGCAGAAGCAGGAGGAGGAACTGGGCTGACAGGGTGCAGGACTCAATGATACTCAGAGAGAAGGGGGGCGGGGGGGAGGTTAAAATACTGTCAGGATGTCTGGGGCTTCACTGAGCAGTCTGAAAAGGAGAAGGGACAAGATAAGAAAGGAGTACATGTAAAGAGACGTAAAGCACATCATGTTCCTACAGGCAACAACCCATAAAGACGCTGTTAGAGAGTGACGGGGGGTAAGATGGCCTGTGGTCAGTGGCCAATAAACTCTTCCTCTGTGAATAGACTCCTCTCATCTTCTGGTGTTGCAGAGGTTTAGGGACTTCAGTCGTTTGCTTTGACCTGTCACTTGTCTTTATCGAGGCGACGACCCCACATGGCGGGGCATAGCGCCCTCAAAGTGCCAGTCAGGACCTACAGCCAATTCTCTTGTGAAAACTACAAAAGGGTAAGAAACCTGATAAGAGAATGAGAGATCAGCAAAGTTTTTACTGTTTGCATGTTTTTGGGTTGTTGATGCATTTCACCAAATTGTGCAAATGGAAACTTAACAGTTGCATTTACAGTTGATGGTAAATGAATAGAGGGGTCTTGTGAAAATGAGCGATATAAAGGTCAGCTTGAAATAGACGTGTCAGGAATAGAACTAGATATCCACTAGCTGCTTGGATTTATTCTAGAAGCCTCTGGCAGAATCAGGTACTCTGTGGATCTAATGCACCCCTTGAAGACCATTGGACTTTGGTTCTTTCTTGTAAAACCCTGGATATCCTAAACATCATCGCCATCAGAAGGGACCGTTCTCTTAGCTGGCTCTGTGTTTGATCTTCAGAGTTAGATATCCTTTGAAAATGTAGAAGAAAGCAGTGCTATCAGAGCAATGCTTTTGTAGCCTTAGCACTACAAAAGCCATGCATTGCTCCGTGCCATTAGCAGAATTATAATGGAAACTGTTAAAAGTCCTGGCTCCTTTTGGAAACTTGTTGGGAAAAACACATCATAACAGCTTTGATCCTGCTATTTTCTTCTTTATAGCTCTACCTCATATTGGTAGATTAGTCCATTTTTGCAATTTACTAGATTCTGGGTGCTTTTTGAACCCTGAAAGTAAAAGAATCGCTCTAATAGTTCTTTAGTTATCAGTATGGTTATTACTGTGCTTTTGACATTGAACTTTAATGGACAAACCTGTGATTTTGTGGTTTAATGTGAGAAAAACTGAAACATTTAGCTGCTCCTTAGTGGTTTGTAATGTTTGAACTTTAATGAAGAGACTAAATGAAGCCTCTCAGAAATGAAACGGTTTTTAAAACATGCTGACTAAAATAAAAAGGGACCACATTATTAAGTTATAAATATAGACATTGTGCATAAATGTTTAACATCTTCAGTGTTTCAGATTTTAGTTTGTAATTAATAAACATTTTAACATTTTAAACTATTTTAATTTGACAATATTTTAAGCATTGTATTTTGACTGCTCACCACTTGTACAAAGCAGGAACCCTGCACCATCTGTTGAAGGATACATTGGTAAAATGTAACGATGTAAACGATAACCTGATGGCAGATTTGTCTTTGCAAAAAGGCATTATCCTGAAAGCTGCTATTAATACATTTCAATAATACAGACAGAAAAGAGTGGACCCAATCTTTACAAGTCTTGCTGTTAAAAGCAGTGAGCTCAAGATGTTGCCTCAAATAGACACATTTGCTGCCCAGTTTGGCTTTGTGGTTACTGTTGTTGCTGGCTCAGAGGTTTATCAGCTGCAGATCAACATTTATTCATAATCTGCCTCCAAACTTCACACATGAAAAAAGCACTTAACATAAAAGTAGCATTCCTTGAAAAGATGATTATCGCCTTGCTTGTCAAGGTTTTGAACAAAGCTCTCACACAGTCAGTGAGCGTTCAGAGTATGTGTTGGTATGACTATCTACACGGACTCATTTACGTGAGAGACCTGTTTTTAACAAAGAGCACGGATGAGGTACAGACAACAACAGACAATCAAATGAAAAGCATATAGAATGAAAGTAAATGGAATAAATGAAATAAAAATGAAAGAAGAAACAGCTACATTATAAAGTGATGTAAAATACTAAAAACAGGAAAATGTCTGCTTTGGTTTTTGCCATGAACTTAACAGTTGTTTAAAATCCCTTGGAGAGGTCAAAGTTAACAACTTCAGATCTTGTTGCAAGATATTCCAGGAAACAGGAGCAGAAGGCCCTTTTGCCTTGTTCAGTCCGCCATGAGGGGACACTGCAGGTAATTATGTCCTGAGAGCGCACGTTGTAGCTGCACTCATGCAGTGACATGTAGGAGATGATATATGGAGGCAACAGTGAATAGAGGGTGCAGTGATGGGTACAGTAGTTACAGCCAGTTATGAATCTAACGCACCATGATAGGCATCATCCAACGTCTGCAGGGTGCTTGTAGGGGTGCTCATGTAAATAATGTCACCATAGTCAATGGAGGGAAGGAAAGTAGCAGTTTTTCTTATTTTTTACATATTTTTAATTTTTTTTTATTTACCCTTTATTTATCCAGGTAGTCTCATTGAGACATTGAGACTACCTGAATGCTAGGAAACATCTTGTAACTTGGGGAGTGGTGGCGCAGTGGTTAGAGATGGTGGGTCTGTGATCAGAAGATCGCCAGTTCAAGCCCCTGGTACAACAACATCAAAATGTGGGTGGAAAAGGTGAAACACCCACACCTGCCTCCACCCTCATTCGCCCCATTCTGGGCCCCTGAGCAAGGTCCTTAACCCCCACCATCTGCTCCCTAAACAGGTCTCTCTTGAC
>JAVCKU010000042.1:31231561-31241942 GCA_032273985.1 Hypsolebias coamazonicus | reverse complement strand
GTTCACTTCAACTGAACAGAGACCTAGGTTTTTAGGTGGACCAGAGTTCACTTTTTTGGTCCATATCAGAGTTTGATTGCACATTCACACCTCCCCAAATGAACTAGACTTTCTAGGCAAATGGACTAGAGTTTGATTAAAGTGGACTAAACAGGGCTGGTGTGAATGCACCCTTAGTTTGATCCATTTAGGACAGGGGTGTCAAACTCATTTCCACCAAGGGTCACATCAACCAGTGGTTGCCCTCAAAGGGCCAGATGTAACTGAAGACAGTATAAATGTAGCTAAATTTAACTAAATGGAATGCAACATAAATGCAACTACTCCTTAATGTTAAATAATTCTGATTTTTGTTTTACTTATTCAACTTAACAAATATTAAATAAAGTCCTAAATGTTAGGAGGTCAGACTGTGTCTGGTGTGAGTCGACTCTGCTGGTGAGAGCCAGATAACACAAGATGCTTCAATCAGCCACACCTTCCATCCAACACATCCAGAGCTCTACCATCAAACACATCCACCTTCCTTTTCTAATTCATCCAGTTTTGGACATCCAACAGATCCAGTGTTTCACTGGTCCAAAGACCTGGAGCAGGCGTCTTCAACGAGTGTGGCCTGTGGCCCTCAAACCTACAACAGTTTTTTATTAACGGCTCAGTGTCACAATGAAGTTGAAAAGCCCAGGTCTACAGCTTAACTGACACAGTGTTCAAGTATCCAAGAGACCCACTTTAACCAGTATTCATGGTCCAACAGTTGTGGGTTTACTTGGGTCAATCCAGGATTGATACAGGACTGAGCAGCATGGAGAGAGCAGGTTAACAAGCAGGGCCTACATGGACCATCATCATCCCAGAGCTGACATATGTGTTTGTGTTTCTGGATGTGTTCAGAGCTCACATAACATTAAAGGACATCTATCAGTGTTGTTACACCATAAATAAATCTTTAATCTGCTTTATCAACTAAAATGAAAATCAATCCACACTGACTGACCAGGAAAAAAAGCATGTTTCTTTATGCAAAAACAAAACCTACAGTATTTCATGAAAGGGTCTGTTTTCCTCTGTTTCTACATTAATATATTTTTACCAGTTCAAGAAACATACATTGCAGCGAGTAATTCATTTACTGTGTTTGTAGCACTTTGTTTCTGTATTATAAAACTGTGAATTATTTGCAAAAGTGCTCTAAAATGCATCATTGTTGCTGGTATTGTTATTAGCAGTGCCAGTCGAGGAGATGATGCAGAGGGACGAGATAATAACGCCAGTCATAGGAGTGAGGCGGAGGAGGAGGAAGAGGCCCTGATGACTTTAGACAGTGATGCAGTTATAGACAGAGTTGTAGAGACCAGTGTTCTGTCCAAGAACATGTTAATGATGGAAGTTACGACAGTTTCCTTTTGTTTGGGGGAGATGTTGTAATGTTATACGTCTGTGTATCTTTGGAGGTTGTTTTTAGTTCCTTAATATTTGCATTGATTTTTATGATGAGCTTCTTGTTTAATAAACTTAAATAAACTGACTTGTATTTTTTTAATTGTATTACTGAACATATACAAACACAAACAGTAGTTCTGATTGTTGAACAAACAGTTTTTTTGCTGCAAATAAAGTAGTTGTGTTAAAATGAGGTTTCCACGTGCATCCGTCATGCGATCAGCTGAAAGGCTTCTCAAAAGCAAGCTCCCGTGCTGAAGTTCAACCACAGCTCACCCCTGGATGGATGGATGGATGGATGGAGGGGTGGATGAAATTGACCATCTTTCTCTGCCAGCTGCCGTATCACTTTATGTCACGTTGTATAACATTTGGCTTCATTGTGAAGCTCTGGATTCCTTTTTTTTTTAACATAGAGTTGGATTCTCAATGACATCACTCCAGCTCAATAAAAATTGAGTTTTTAAACCATCACTCTCATAAACAACACTAGCCTGTTGCCAGGCTCTGTGATATATTGCCAAATTTCCACAAATTAAACAATTTTGAAGTGTCTGAAATGGAGAATTTAAAGAAAATTGTAACACAAGATGTAAAAAAAAAATCCTCATTGTGACTCACTTTCCAGCACAACTCACAAATGTTTTCTTGTTTTCTTCCTGTGATAGCATCTCTGACCCCCGACCTCAGCCATGCACTCCCCCACAAATTGCTGATAAAGATAAATCAAGTATTTTGGTCTTTTAGCAACACGTCGATGAGGAGCAGCTACAGAGACACCTTCTGCTGGGCCACTTCATGACGGCTTCATGAACAGAAGAAACTTCTGTTAAACACTTGTGTGTCTCTTGATGTTTTCTGTTCTGCTTTCAGCTTGACGATGTTCTGACGGCGCTGCAGTAACTGAAGCAGTAATATCTGACCAAGTTTCTGCAGGACGTGACTGAAACCCTCCATCATTTGATCTTTTCCAGGTTCTGGTTTGGCACACCCGCACAGAGAAACCACACCTGGCAAACGAGCCCAAACATCGAAAGGACACGGTTTTCATCGAGGTGTGATTCTTTCCACGGAGCGACCGACCCGGTTCTGTTCTCATCGGGTCGACTGACTGTGGACTCGGACTCTTCAGGAGCGGCATGATTCAGGACTCCTGACACCAGGAACATCAAATCCATCCATGAACAAACATTTCTTGCATCCTCAGCCTGCTGAGATTCAAGCTGAAGTGTGAAATGTCATGCGGAAGTGAAAAAGTGCCATCTGATCCATCGTTTTTTATTCTCATCAAAGTTCAACTGTGACATCATGGTATAAAGATAGCCTGTTTCAAAAAGCTGCCTTCTGTCTGACTGATCAAATGTCCTGATGTTAAAGCACACGTTGGAAAACAGCTTTATTGATTTTTGTTTACAAACAAAAGAGGAATAGGATAACGTTAGCTTGTTGTGATAAGTGAAGAAGGGGGGTAAGGTAATGTATTTAGCATTAAAAATACTTTTTTTTAAACAAGAAACAAAGACAAGGGTAACTCTAAGGCTGAGAAAGGTATTTTGTGAAAAACGTATTTCAAATTTTCGACCATATACATTGTGTACCTTGTTGCTAGGCTAACAAGCTCCATATGTGAGACCTTTTTAAACAATGTCTGAAATGACTTCAGTGCTTTCATCTATTTATAATCAAACTGTAAAATATATTTTTTATAGTCTGATTTGAACCAGCAAAGTTTTCAGTTTTTTCTTCATCTGGTCTTAAATGGTTAAAGCCAAGTTGCCAGTATTTAGTAGAGCCCGACCAATATGGAACTTTGGCTATCGCCGATAGGCTAAGTCTCCAAATGTCTACGTCAGCCTTAATTATCGGCCCTACCGATATATCAGTCAGGCTCCAGTAGTGAACGCACACTCAATTATTATTTTCCGGCAAATAAGTTGCAGAAGTCGCAGTTTTTTGCATAGACTTGCCAGTCCTGCTACTTATATGCCGAAGCGACTTATACGTTTTTTTTTTTTTCATATTCATAACTCAGTTTTTATCTGATGCATTAAATTTCTAAGACTGAAGCAGCGAGTCCTCTCGTGCGTGCTCGCTTCACTCAGCTGGTGCAGGTGGAGGAACGCTGGAGAGCTAGCGACTCTGGTTGTGATGGATGGATGATGGCGCCTCGCCGCCCAGGTGAAATGAAGCTGTTTTGACCATTAAATAAATGCGACAGGCCAGTGGTGATGCATAATAAATAAGACTTATATGCCGAAGCGATTTATATGTTTTTTTCCCCTCTGCATGATGCTTTTTTTGGACTGATGTGACTTAAACTCCGGAGCGACTTATACGCTGGAAAATACGGTATTATACCTTACTTGAAAGAGTCAAATGATTAGATTAGAATTAAAATTCTTACAACTCTTCACAGCTCTCATTAGAGAATCCCATTCTGCCGAACTTTCAGTAGATTCATCTCCTCGTCTTCCTCGTGTCGTGTGAATGTTCATCTCAGGTTGACAGATGAAGTTTCAGCCTCCTGTTGGGTCCAAATGATTCAACTTACGAACTGAGGTCTTTGGTCATTTCAGGACGACTGGAGGATTAAGCTTCTTTGATTTTATTCACAATTGTCCCAAAGTTAGTGCTTTTATGACTTTAGTCTAAAAACAGATTTTCTTTTAAGCCGCTCTGCACTAATCTTAGACTGAAGCTCTACATCTTACAAACTGGACCACATTTGAAAACGACCCACAGGATGAAAGGTGCTTTTAAACAAAACGGTTAAAGGACTCGCTGAGGGTTCTGCGGACTGTTAGTCCCTCTGGAGCCGTCAGGACCTACATGTTAGCTTTCACAAAGAAACGGATTGGTCAGCTCATGCACTTGACATTCACCATCAACAACCAAGGAGGACTCTGTCCCTGGAGCTGAGTGTTGTGGCTCTTTGGGTAATTTAGAAGTTCAGTCTAAAAGAGCGCCTTCATGAAAGGAGCAACAGGAGCCAGAACTCCTTTAAGAAACCAGTCTGTTTGTGCTGCACACGAAGAAGAGAGGAACACAGCAGACAATGGTGACGCTTAAGAAGCTTCGGTTTCATCAATGCGTTTTTAATTGTGCACGTGCTGGAAGAGTTTTTACTTTCCTTGGCCAATCAATGTATCATTAAAATATGGACCAATCACATCCTCTACTGTCACTCTGGAGTTTGTATTAAACCAAGAAAGAGCCTTTGAAGGAGCTAACAGAGACCTGAGAAAGGTCTGGACGACCAGCAGCCACAGACTGTGTGACAATAAACAACAAAAATGCAAAATGTTACAAGGGTCAAGTGGTCTCCGGCAGTCTGAAAGCACCTACTCTGGCTGAGCTTTAGGGTAATGAGGACTGGACGTCTAACGAAGAAATAGATCTGGATACAAAATAAACCAGCCGACTCCAGAGTCCGTTTCATAAAACTCAGCACAGACTATTAGAACAGAACAGGTTTGGTGGTCCATCCATCATCTTTACACACTTCTTCCTTTTTGGGTTACAGGGGTCACTGGTGCCCACATCCAGCAATCACTGTGCGAGAGGTGGAGGACACCCTGGACAGGTCTCCAGTCCATCACAGGGACACACAGAGACAAACGACCATTCACTCTCTCACTCACACCTAGAGACAATTTAGAGTTACAATCAGTCTAACATGCATGTTTTTGGTCTGTGGGAGGAAACCCACAAACACAGAGAGAACCTGCAAACTCCACACAGAGATGTCCCTGGCTGGGATTTGATCTAGCGACCTTCTTGTGGAGAGGCAACAGCTCTACCGACTGCACCACCGTGCCTTCTCGTGCATTTTTACAGCTAAATTAATTAGGAAGTTTTTAAAACTTGCCTCATGCTGACAGTCACCTTTGACATCTTCCAGATCTGACTGTGGGTAAACATGCAGTGGAAGAATTTGTAAGTAACTTAAATGCATAGTTTGATGTCTTTAGGCTGGGAAGTACCTGTTGGATAATTTAATTATCCTATCATCAGCTCATTATATAAATAAGCCACACAGGAAAGGAGAAGATCTTTTTTGCCCAGGTTTAATCTTACAAGATGGAGCAGCTGTTGATAAGCCAAGTTACAGAATGTTGCATCATGCCCGGACCACAAGTTCTGCCCATGGGCAGTATAAGGAAGTGTCTTTTTATATACTGTAATGGTTATCAGACAGAGGTGAGGTCAAGACAACTCTGTTTTGCAGCTCAGGGGCCTTGAAGTTCATCAGGTGCACCTGCTCCTGCAGGCTCCACTTTGCAAAGACAAAACAATGCACACACATGGTTACATACTATTTCATTTTTCAATTGTTTTCATTTACCCCTTATTTATACAGGTAGTCTCATTGAGTCACAAGAACTCATTTTCAACAGAGACCTGTTTTTCAGAGCAAATGGTGGGGTTTAAGAGCTCAGGGGCCTAGACTCGAGTGGGGCAAATGAGGGTGGAGGCAGGTGTGGGTGTTTCACCTTTTCCGCCCACATTTTGATGTTGACCATACCGGGAGTTGAACCTGTGACTTTCCGATCACAGGCCCATCTTCTCTAGCCTCTGTGCCACCACTCCCCCAATTTCAAGTCAAATTAAACAACTTCTTTTTTTTATTTTTTATACTATTTTATAGAATAGAATAGAAACAGCCTTTATTGTCCCACGGATGGGAAATTCAAGTGTAACAGCAGCAACAGATAAAAAGAGTCACACAAAAGTTCCTAAAATGTTAAAAACAATATATAAATAAAAAACAATATATAAAAAAATAATATAAACAATATAAATAATAATGTTTAATGTGTATTGGAACACTGACATTAAAATTTATATTTTCAAAGGAAGAAAATCCACTTTAATAACAAAAATAGAAAAGCTTGCCATGAACAAACAACTCAGTTTTTCTATTGAGTTGTTTCTTTAAAAGAAACAACCGGTAAAATCTTAAAAACAATTACAAAAGCCACACCAGGTGTGCACAAACAAACAAACAAACAAACAAAAAAAGAGAGAGAACAAAAGAACAAAAATGCAGAGCAATAAACCACAACACCAAAAAAATGATACAAGGAGCAAATTGTCTTCAAGCTCACTGAAATATTCATGGATCTGTTACCATTTGGACAATAAAAACCATTAGAGATTAATTTCCTCCAAAATGTATGATAATAAATGCATATCTAAGGGTGAGGTCATGGAAAAGCAAAAGGCATCATCTTGACTATTGTTCACACCAGCTGCATCAGTACAAACAGCAACAACTGTGGCAACAGTCTGCTTTAATGACGAAGACTTCTCTTCTAACACACACATGCACGTGCACACGACACACACATATCAACGCCTGCGTCTTGATCAGACGGTGCTTCTCTAATTGAGCTAATCCCCACTTCAGGATCAGTGCTGTCCCGTGAGGTCTGACCCTCCACCGTGGCTGCGTCCCACTCCCACTGCTTCTGCTCTCGGCTTAAACCTCCCCGTCCCTCTGTGGCTCATGTGGACTGTAAAGCTGTTTATTGGGAGACAATGGGCAGCAGATTGTGCTGTCAGGCTCCATTAATTACCATCATTAGCATCACACTCCAGAGTCTGTGGAGCTGGACCACAAAGCCTTATAGCTGTGTGGTTGTGTTGCTGTGGATGGATGTGTCTGTGTGTGAAGTAAGTGACTTCTTGCAGGCATGAAACATACGTGCTTTATTCTAAATACATAGATTGTTTTCCTGTAATGTTTCACTTTTATAGAACTTATTTCTTTGAGCTACACAAAATACATGAAGTGATAAATGAAAAACACTCAAAAAGCAAAAGAACACAGAAAAGTTTAACAAAGTTGAGCAGGTCCTCTCATCCAGAGAATATGACTCAACCATTATAAATGTATTTACCTGGATTATTGAGCATGCATCAGGACAACTCAGAAAAGTGTTTAATGGCTTACAGCTTGTCTGCAATTTTGTGTCATGTCAAGTGTGTAAATGTAGAAACAAGACAATTTTACTTTTAAAGGCAGCCAAACACATGATTTTGCTGTACTGAAAGTCTGAAAATGTGCAATGAACATTACAGCCTTTTTTCATAAATTACTGTCCTCCGTAATCATATTCAGATTATTTTTAATCCCAGAGTACTGACAATAAGAGTCCAACACAGATAAAAAGGTAAGTATAATTTATTGTTAGCAGAGTGGTATTTACACAGGAGGAATTTTTGAAGTGAAGAATGACATAAGGATCTGTCAGAAATGAGAGGTCCATGTTTGTATCCTTTTCTCACAGCTCTTGAAGCAGAGAGCAGTTTGGACAGGAGGGTGGAGATCCCAGGTGAGCGCTGATGGTTTGGAGGAGAGAGGCAGAATGGAAACCAGGAGAACTTATCCAGTGTCAGTGGGTATAGTTGGTCACAGGTGAATCTGGAGGCTCAGGAGGTAAGAGGCTCCAGGTTTCTATACAATTCACAAGGAGACTCGAAGGACGTAGAGTTCTCATAAGGAGTAAAACCCAAACAGGTCGGGATACGAGAAAACACAAGGAATAAAACATGGAGGAGTGGTGGCGCAGAGGTTAGAGAGGGTGGGCCTGTGATCGGTGGGTCGCCCGTCAGCCCCCGGTTCAACCCTCAGATCGACAACATCATAATGTGGATGGGAAAGGTGAACCACCCACACCTGCCTCCACCCTCATTTGACCCACTCTGAGCCCTTGAGCAAGACCCTTAACCCTCCCAGCTGCTCCCTGGGCACCTTGGATGGCAGCTCTCTGCTTCACGTGTGCTCACAGGTGCAATTGGAAAAATAGAGAATTAATTTCCCCATTGGGGATTAATAGAGTACAATAAAACAAATAACTCAAGGAGTCACTTGCAGCAGGGGTGTTCAAAGTTACCAAGAGACTTCAATAATCCAGTGTCTGACTGCTGTACTGCTAGAGATCCCTCATGCCCTGAACAGACTCACACAGCTGGGTATGCCATTAATTACTGGTGGAAGTGGAAGATGATGTGCCTGGAAGATGATGTGCCTGTGCTGTCCATGGAAGATGTAGAAGATGTGTACATTATTGGATTTATGATAACAGGGTTTCTGCTTTTTAGAATCGGCTCATACCTAGGATATTGACAAATTAGGAAGACGTCGGCAGCAGTTTCGGCCATGGTAAAGCTGCCAACCTTATGTGAAGGATTAATTTGTTCCTCAAGCTCTCAGACTCACATGGCTTATGAGTCTGTTGTCATTACATTATGGTTAAAAACTTGACATTTTTCAAATTTTTTGAAAGACAGAAAACAGCTCTTTCAGAGAACAGGACAGAAAACTATTTCAGTCTTTATTCTCAAATCAAAATTAGAGTGTGCGGACATCTAGCTCAAATAAAGATGTTTAAATTGTATCTTCCCTTTATTTTTCAAGCTTTCATCTATAGTTTGACAAGTATCTAAATAGCTTTATCCAAAATGTGTATTTTGACATCCCCTTTACACTCAAATTTAGTTCTAAAATACACCACATTTCCAGAAATATTTCTTTACCCATCCAAATTATTGGAATCAGGTGTTCCAATCACTTCCATGACCACAGGTGTATAAAATGAAGCACCTATGCATGCAGACTGTTTTAACAAACATTTGTAAACGAATGGGTCACTCTTGTGAGCTCAGTGATCTCCAGCAAGGAACTGATAGTATGCCACCTATGCAACAAATCCATCCATCCATCCATTATCTTTTACCCGCTTCTTCCATTTTTGGGTCACGGGGTCACCAGTGCTCATGTCAAGCAATCACTGTGCGAAGGGTGGGGTACACCCTGGACAGGTCTCCAGTCCATCACAGGGACACATAGAGTCAAATGAGACAAATAATCATTCACTTTCTCACTCACACCTAGAGACAGTTTAGAGTTACCAATCAGTCTAACATGCATGTTTTTGGTCTGTGGGAGGAAACTGGAATACCCGGAGGAAACCCACGCATGCACGGAGAGAACATGCAAACTCCACCCAGAAAGGCCCCCGGACCAGGATTTGAACCAGGGATCTGCTCGCTGAGAGGCAGCAGCTCTTTCAGTTGTGCCACTGTGCTGCCCTCACCAAATTCAGTCCCAGTTTATTTGCATAGTCCCAGTTCACAACAAAAGTCTTCTCAGGGCACCGTACTAAAGAAAAAACAAAACAAAAGAAAAACATGTCCAAATCCTAAATCCAAATTAGATCCAGATTAAAACTAAACAGAAGTCAATTCTATTTTGGATATAATAAATTAAATATTACAGTAAATTATAAAACCCAAAATATAACGTTATTTATTTATTTATTTATTTATTTATTTTATCTAAGAAAACCAGCAGACTGTGTCAAAGCATCATTTCATGGCAACCCCCCATTCTGAGCAACCAGTGGTCAACAGTGGGACAATCACTTTTTAACATGAAGACACCTGTTGCAGAACCAGAACCAAGTTCAGGATGGACAGCCGACTGACTGGTGTTTGTAGGGACAGGAAAGAGATGGAGACAAACGTAGGATTGGTCCAGGTCTAATTTCTATAAGAGGACAAACAAAACACACTAATGACAGCAACACTTACAGGTGTAAACAGGGGTAGTACATATGTGGTCAGTTTGTCCTCCAGTAATATAAGCCTATAGCAGCATAACTAAAGGATCATTCAAGAAACCCAAGTCAACCCTAACTATAGGACTGAGCAAAAAAAAAAACAAATTAAAAAACCCAAGCCTAGTCAAACGTAGACAATGTGTCAGTCTCACGGACAGAAACTGGAAGTTGGTTCCACAAGAGAGGAGCCTGATAACTGGAAGATGTGGGTCCCATTCTACTTTTGGAAACTCTAGGAACCACAAGTAAACCTGCAGCCCAAGAGTGAAGTGCTCTGTTAGGAAAATATGTAATAATAAGATCTGTTATAT
>JAVCKU010000042.1:30690514-30703402 GCA_032273985.1 Hypsolebias coamazonicus | reverse complement strand
TTTTGTTGGCAAAATTAAAAAAAAAAAAAAAAAAAAAAAAAAAAAAACTAACTTTCAAACATGCAGTACATGTCTAAACATCAGTATACAAGAATCAAGTATGTGTTAATAATAATAATAATAATAATAATAATAATAATGATTTTGGTATAAGTATGGCTGTAAACCCAGACTTTAGTCTTAATATAGAGTGGAAACATGTGTTTAATGTGTCATGCACTCCAAAGAACAAACAAAAAGATGCAAACAGATTAAAGTGTTTCACTGCTACACAACTCTTTAATTCAAAGTTAACAAAGTACAACTTCAAAAATGTTCTTCCATCCTTGGACTCGTTCATTAAGTCCCTTTCTATCTGTCCATAAAACCTGTAAGTTGCTCCGTCATCACTACATCTCTCAACCTTTCAGTATCCACACGGCTAATCTCTTCCTGTTGCTTTGTCTCTGCATTTCTGCGCCTGTGCATCCTCAGCTGATTGAAAACGACATCTGTTTACACTGGTATGGCTTGTGGCCATATGGGGCAAATAAGCAGGCAGCACTCGACCCTGACAAGTCCACGGAGATGGTAAAGAGAGGATCTGTTACAGATAATAAAAGGCTTTTCCTTTTTTTTAATGAATCTAGCACCAAAAGCTAAGCTACGGTGGCCCTGAGGTGTAAATGAACAAGAACATTTAACAACAACTACTACAACTACAACTACTACTACAACAACTACTACTACTACTACAACAACTACTACTACTACTACTACAACAACTACTACTACAACAACAACTACTACTACTACAACAACAACTACTACTACTACTACAACAACTACTACTACAACACTACTACTATTACACAACAACAACAACACTACTACTACTACTACTACAACACTACTACTACTATTACTACTACTAATGATGATGATGATGATGATGATGATGATGATGATGATGATGATGATGATGATAATAATAATAATAATAAAGTACTGTATGCGTAACATATATATTTATTTATAACCTTTATTAAAAAACTTTATAAATGAACTAATGACATACATAGATGAATGTATATTACACTAAATTTATTCCTTTTATGAGGAAATAGGAAACAAAATCTAAATAAAAAAGAACACAGTGGGAATGTAAAAAATATGGCTCATGCCCGTTTTGAATATGAAGCTACAACCAGGAAACATCGGCCACAACTTTTCATAAACTCTGGACTCAGTTGTGCTTTTGACAAACAAAACAGATTTCTGTTTAGTTCCAAACAAGCGAGGTGGGTGTTCAAAAACAACAAGTTGTGATGTTCCTGCAAAGCTTCATGGGCGTGTAGAGGCTTCCTGGAACCAGTTGAGTCTCTACACTTTAAATAGAAAATGTACATTGTTAATTAGTGAGTATCAGACGTGTCCATGAAAAGTTGTCTTCCCAATGTTTTGTTTTTATTTCAACAGAAGCTTTTTTACGTTTGTAACTTCTTATTTAGCAAAAAGGAGTGTCGTTTTCATCATGCCACTCAAATCTAGAAAAATACAGAATTTGCTAAAAGTTTTAATATTTCTAACAGCATGAAAAAATAATAAAAAGCAGATTTAATCAAACAACATTTTTAATCATAGGAATTTTTTAAAGAGGTGTTTAAAAAAGTACTGAAGACTAACACGGGGGTGGGGGGGGGGGTTCTGAACCTTGGATTTCTAATAGTTAACCAGCATATAGCAGGCAGGTAAACATTAACGTTTCTGTGACTCTTTGTTTTTATTGGTTTCTTAAAAAAAAAAGACTTTAATGTATTCACCCTTTACTCTTTTCTTCTATTTATAACCTCCAGATTAAAGCTGTTTGTAGATTAAAGTGGTCTCTACTTTCAATCCTACTTCAAATATTTGCCCCTTCACGTTTGCTTCGCTCGCTCCGTGCGTATGTAAGTAATCTGGGGAAAGTATCCAGCTGATAAAAACTCTGGCTCTCAGGTTGTGACAGGTACATGGCGCTGCACCGCACCACTCCCCTCTTCATCGCAAAACCGAAACAAAGGACGGATTGTCCCGAGAAAGAGCAGAGGGTTCGCATTTCACTTCCCATGAGGCGCAGGTTCGTTGTAACAAACGCCGCATGACGAAGGCATGAAGCAGCAAAACACTAAAGACCAAAAAAATAAATAAAACTCTATGCATTTATTGGAGTAAAGAAAAGTGAGGCACCTGCATAAACGTGCACACAATGATCCATACAAGTATGTTCCCATCTCATTTTCCAGCATATGAAAAGGTGCAGACCTGCCTGCAGAGGTTTGGATGACGGACTCTCTGGGCCATTTCATAACGCTCTCACACACAAAAAGCAGAAATGATGCATTAATTCTCATAAACATAGTGACAACACCCTACAGAACAATAGTTATGTTATATATGATGCATGCTCAATAGTCCAGGTAAAGCTAGTTATAATATATTGTTATACATAATTCATTGGTTGAACACACAAGCTGAGCTCTCGGTCTAACTAGCTGCTGGGCCTACAGGAAGTTACCAAAGGTTTTAAATAACAACATTGTGTAATGTGTTGCATTCAAGGTGCACACTGCACATGACTCACAGCAACTACAACCTAAAGTTTTACCTCAGTATCTGTAAAACTGACAAGTTTGCAGCCACTTTAGTGCAGACTAATGCTGCTTAGCTGTAGCGGCCATCCTACATCAGGGTGAACCTAAATGTTTGTCAGCTGTAGATGTTCACCTTAAATCTGTCCACTGGTTCATGAGCAAAACAAATACACACTCACGCAGAAATACTGTTGCTCTGCCTTCGGCATTAAAAAAAATATATAAAATAGCTACAAAAGCTATTGCAGAGCATCATTATCTTGTTATTTTTTTTTTTTTAAGTTTCTCTGACTATCTAAATTTAAGTAAAATATCTTTGATGCATTTATGCACTTGTTTTATTCATATTTAATAAAGTTCAGTGAAATATTTATTCAAAATCATTGCATTTTTTTGTCATGACTAAGAAAAAATGTTTTAAAACAATGGTAGGAAAAGGCTGCTAGGCTGACAAGTATCTGTTTTGTGTCCAGGATGACTGGATGCCACTGTGGGCGGCACCGCTGGTGACCAGGAAGACATTTACAGAACCACCTGCAACTCACCGTTGGAAAAACTGAAGAGCTGCAGGTGGACTACAGGAAGAAGATCAGCCCCTCCAACTCTATCAGCATCAAGGGTACTAAGGTGGACACTGGACTGCTGTAAGTACCTGGGGGTCCACCTGGACAATAAACTGGACTGGACAACTAACACCAACGCCCTCTACAAGAAAGGGCAGTCTCCTTTTTTTCTGAGGAGAATTAGGTCCTTTAACGTCTGCAGGACCATGCTGCAGATGTTTCACCACTCGGTGGTCTCCAGCGTCTTCTTCTACGCTGCGGTGTGCTGGGGCAGTGGGGTGAAGAAAGCTGATGCCAACAGACTCGATAAACTCATCAAGAGAGCTGGTTCAGTTCTGGGAGTGGACCTGCAGTCTCTGACAGAGGAGTCTGAGCAGAGGATGCTGAGGAACCTGCTCCAGATCCTGAACAACACGTCACACCCCCTGCATGACACTCTGGACTCATCGCAGCACCTTCAGTCGTAGACTGAGACCACTGAGGTGCTCCACACAACAACACAGGAAGTCCTTCAAACTTTTATACTCCTCCCCCTTTATGCACAATAAAATTAATCCTGCACCCCAATAAAAACGTTAATGTTTTCACATTAAATATTTCACACATGTACTGTCTGCACCTGTTTAGAACTTAAATGTTGGCATTTTTATATTCTGTTATTTTTAATATTCTCTGTTTTTTTTTATATTCTCTGTTTTTTTTTAATCTCGTGTGATTCCTTGTGTTTGATCCTTTGTACTAAAACTCTGGCACAACGATTTCCTGCGGGATCAATAAAGTTATATATTATTTCTTCTTCTTCCTTTTTGGGTCATGGGGGTCACTGGTGTCCATGTCCAGCAGTCACTGTGCTTGAGGCATGGGACACCCTGGACATGTCTCCAGTCCATCACATGGACACATAGAGACAAACAACCATTCACTCTCTCACTCACACCTATTTTATGAATGATTTTGTCTGGGGGAGAAAACACACGCATGTGTGAGAACATGCAAGCTCCTTCCAGAAAGGTACCAGGCCGGGATTCGATCCGGCAACCTTCTCATGGAGGGGTGACAGCTCTTCCCCTGCCCCTGGCTGCTCATTCATTTTAAATCTTATGAAAGCAACAAAGCTCTTTTAGTTTCCCCCCTCACATATTTTTCATTTAGGCTTTCTGTAAATAAATAACGACAAGACAAAATTTGTTGTGTGCTTTTGTAAACTGTTAGAACCTGGCAGAGATCCTTTTTTACACCATGAAAAACCCTGAAAGATTAGAAATTCTTCTTTCTTTGACTGAACTTAAAACATTTATAATAATATAATATATAATATGTAATATAATATATAACATAATATACAATATCACCAACTAAAAGTTCCTGTGCTTTAGATTAAAAAAAAAAAACCGCTCAAATAAGAAATACGTACAGTATACAGTATTTCTCATAAACGCTCTAATCTATGCTGAGTACGTCATCAATCACGTGACTCGTAAAGGCGGAAGTAAGCCCTCCTGCTCGGCGCGTGTTTCAGTTCGAGAGTCCACCACTATATCCATCTAAACAGCACTGCTCGTTACTTAATTGTGCACTCAGCACTTTTGTTTAGTCCTAGTTTATGTCGCTGGAGTTAACATTGACAGCTGGACGTCGTTGTAGAAACAGGAAGAAGAACATTTCCAGGAAAACAGCTTTAGCTACACTCGGCTAATTAGCTAGCAGGAGTGAACTTGTTCCCCGGCGCCTCGCAGCATGTCCTACAGGAAAACCTTCAAACTTATTTGTGGTTTCACCGGAGGCTCGGCCGTCCTGGTGTTCGCGGCAGCTGTAGCAGAGTCTCGGGGCTTCTTCGGGGAGAACCGGAGGGAGGCGGCCGGTCGGTGGTCCAGACTGACCGTGGTCCAAGCTGCTCAGCCGGCGTGGACACCTGCCCGGAACACGCCAGCTCCGAATGGACCGTCCTGGGACTTCAACTGGGACAAGAGAGACCCGTCTGTCCTGTCCAACGGGAAGAAGAAGGAGAGCGTGGCTGAAGACCCCAGCTCCGAGCAGGACAACGGCAAACCCAAAGCCACACGACACGTCCTCCTCATCCGACACTCCCAGTATAACCTGAGTGGAAGCAGCGACAGGGAGAGGATCCTCACACCATTAGGTTCATTGCACACAAACATTCAGCCGAACGCTACGAGTTTCTGATGAATCTGTTTGTCACTGGTTCTCAGGTCGTGAGCAGGCTGAGTTGACAGGTCGGAGGTTGGCAGCAATGGGGTTGAAGTACGATGTTCTGATCCACTCCAGCATGGCCAGAGCCACTGAAACGGCACAAATTATCAGCAAACACCTCCCAGGACTGGAGCTCGTGAGCTGTGACATGCTCAGGGAGGGTGCACCTATAGAACCGGTCCCACCCGTCACTCACTGGAAACCTGAAGCTGTGTACCACGAAGATGGAGCTCGCATTGAGGCAGCTTTCCGCCGCTACATCCACGGGGCTGACCCCAAGCAGAAGGAGGACAGCTATGAGATCATCGTGTGTCATGCCAATGTCATCCGTTATTTTGTGTGCAGGTTTGTGCCGGCGGCGGCTCAGCCGAGGCCTCGGTTGGCCTTCATGCTCTTTGCTTTGCAACCCTCTCACCTCAAACTGTGTTGCTAGTTTACCGTATTTTTCGGACAATAAGGCACAACCAGAAGTAATACATAAGGCTCACTGTTGATTTTTGAGGGGGGTGAAAAAGGATTTTAAGTGCGCCTTATAGTCCAAAAAATATGGTGTTTCATTTTTTAGTGTTACATGAGTTCCCTTTCAGATGTTGTGTTGTATTCCATCACCCTTTAACATTTTCTTTGACTGTATCACTGCCTGGATGTTTTTCACCTGTGAATCTACAAAGCAGGTTCAAGAACAATCCTTCAAATAATTAACAGAGAACCTTATTCAAAAATCTGTTCAGCTGGAGCGAGGTCTGCTCTTGAGACATGTTTCTTTCTTCCCTTCTCTCTCAGGGCTCTCCAGTTCCCTCCAGAGGGCTGGTTGCGTATGGGTCTGCATAACGGGAGCATCACCTGGCTCACCATCCGCCCGAGTGGCAGGGTGGGCCTCAGGACACTGGGCGATGCAGGATTTATGCCCCCAGACAAACTAACCCGGACCTGATGGCTCAGCACAGGTTTCTGGAACAGGGTTTTCCTTAAGTGTCTTGAAAATAACTTATTTATTTTATTACAGAGTATCGTGTCAGATTGTGCGGTGCTGTTGTGGTTACGTCGGTGCCGTCACCAGCAGAGTGATTAACAGCTGCACACGTGAATGTAATTTTAATATTTGTACACAAGTGAGGTTTTTTTAGCCAAAAATCAGTGTTTGTATAGCAACGATTCATGTGATTAGCTAAGTGCAGTTATTTGTTTAATGAAGTTGTGATAACGCCTGGTTTTTCTTCTTGCTTGTACACAAAATCAAAGAAATGCAAATAAACGCAACAGCAGTAATGTAGGAGTGATTTATTGAGTAGTTGAAAGCAAAATCAATTTGGACACATCAAGAGTTCACCGTGTACGTTTTTTTTTTTAATAAAGCATGTTTTAAGTTGTTTAGGTGCATTTTTGCAAAGTTCCATATTCAGAAACATTCAGAGACCAAAGTTGATCTCTTGAGGATGATGTACAATCTTCTGTGAAGGAGCTTGTGCTCTCATTAAAAATAAAAAATAACTTCACAACAAAATACATTCAAAACACGTTCAGACTTTAGTGGCAATTTGAATATTCATCGTAACTTTACCTTCCTGGACGTGACTCGTGAGCTCAGTTCGATGTTTCATCACTGCCACATGCACGAGTTCAACCAAAGGATTTGTTACGTGCAGCTTTGTCAATTAAAGCTTTGTCAATCTTACTCCTCTCCCAATTAGGTTAAAGTATTTTTACGTTAAAAAAAAACAGCGTACAAAGACTGGGGATCAACTTCCAGTGCAATGCAGCTTTCATTTATTCACCAATGTTCTCTTCAAGCATAAGGCAGTAAGTTAAATTGGTCTGTATGGTGTAGCTATTTGATTATATCGAGAAAAAAAAACAAAAATGTGGTTTGTAGATTTAAGGTGATCCCGAGCTGGTTTAGGTTCAGCCCACACCAGTCAACTGATCCCTGACGGGCGAGTGGGACACCAGAACAGAAAATGGCGTTAAGGCTGCCGTTCAGGCAAAAAGAAACAAGTCGTACACGTCCTGGTATTACCAGGAAACGTATACAATTATTAGACCCAAAGAGAAACATGAAAGATTTTCTTTTTTCATACTTTTCAAGTACGAGTGGAAATATTTCCAGTTTGACAGAACTGGTCCATCGCTTCAGAAAATTAAGGCAATTCTCAAACTGAGGAACAACACAGGAAATGGCAGTTGGTTTAGACACCATTAATAAAAACATTTAATCTTTGTGCTACTGATCAACATACAAAAAATATTTATTTAAAATATCAATATTTTACTCGTTTTAGTATTTTTAAGAAGGTCTTCAGCGATGGACTCCTAACGAGGATACATCCTGTTTGAGTGTGAGACCAGCTAATTAGGAAGTGTGGAGGTTGATCACGTCGCCCACCCGTTGACCCAGATTAGAGTCATACTGGTGTTCCAGTTGCCACCAACACTTCAGTAAATCACCCATACAGTACATAAACTATGAAGTTTTTTTTTTCCCTTTTTAAAGTCTTGACATCACGGCCTAATGTGATGAGACTTACTGTTCTACATAGTACCATACATCATAACAAATCCACCAGATTGTGCATATTTCTGTCAGGTGTGGAGTTTCTGTGCTCTGGTGCAGCTTGGGGGGGTGAAGCAGTTATAGTGGTTCGTTCAGGTGTCTGAGGCGTTGGATGTAGCTAACACTGGCAGGGCTGTACCGGCTGGGGCTGAAGTCTGGTGAGGCAGCGTGGCGGACAGGACTGAAGCGACTGCTGTGGGTCATCAGGCTGCTGATGGGGGAGCCGGAGGTCTGGTGCTGCATCTTGAGTCGAGCTTTCACCACCGGGCTGGGCCAGCTACACAACACACAACATTTGTGGTTACTTTTCAGTATTGGTCCGTAGCTGTGCTTATTTGTGCTAAACGCTCATGGAAACCTGTTTAAAACAACTCTTTCACAAGGGAACACGGAACAGATGGTTTCATGGTCACAGCTCGCATGTCTCCGTTTTTACTACTGTAAAAAAAAAAGTTTGAATATTCGGAACTGAGGGTCTGTGAAAAGGTTAAACATCTGGAACCTTACCGGTTGTTGATAACTCTTTAAATAACCTCAGCGTGGAGAAATAGTTTAATTGTGAGCGGTTTGACGAGCTAACGGCAAGACTAAAGGCTCCAGTATAGCTCTGCGTACGACTGTACGCCGCTCCGTGCGCGCGTACTGAACGCAGGCAGTTCACCCACACAGCTCTGCGTTCAGACAGCTCCACAGAGCGTTTACCTATGGGACAAATCGCGGTCGCTGATTGGTCATTTGCTGACACGCCTACTGAATTGATTCATTTGACAGGTCGGGAAAAAAAAGGCGAGAGCTGACAGCTGCAGCCGCAGCGGTGTTCTGTGTTTATATGTTGTTAATAAAAAGTTCTAAAAAAAAAAAAAAAAAAAAAACAGGGAGTGCTGGTCCTGCAGTCCACGCATCAGACCAGCACACCAGGAAATCTCCAGAACCTCCCGCAGCCACGCTGGACCTGACTTTAATTAGCTTGTGACAAATTCGTTCATTTCTCATCATTTCAGTCATGGCGTCAACGGAGGAGGAAGAGATCACTGCCTTTGGCAAAAAACAAAAGAAAAGGCCAGATCAGGGATGAAGAAGGAGGAATTTAATACATTGGTGTCGCATACAAAACAATCCGGCGCCGGACATGTTATTGTGTGACACCGCGTTTGCGTACGCGGTCATAAAAATTGAGCTTTGCACGTACATATCCTGCGGGGGTACGCTTGTACCTCTGCCTATGGACGTATGCGGAGGTATACTGGGGCCTTAAGAGGCTGTAGATGACTTCTCTTCGCCGCTGCAGCATTACTCGCCTACTGGTAATTGTGCTTCTAGCCCCTTTACCTTCCTAGTGATAATTAAAATCTAATCAATTGTTCTTACACGTTTCAGTATTGACTCCTGCATTCCACCTGTTCCTGGACTCCTCTGGTGTGGTCCTGGATTCCTTGTGTCTTCTGCAGCTGTTCCTTCTCCTTCCAGTCACTTGCCAATCCCTACCTGAGACTTACCTTGGACATCCTCTGTGCCACTGGAAACTTTGGACCCCTGCCTCCGCGACGAGCCATAGCGCTACCTGTAAGAAAAAAAAAAAACATCTTTACTCAATCATATCCTGAGTTCACCAAACGGACCCTTTTCCTTGTCTCCAGGGCTCCTGTCACATTTCTGCCCCAGCCTGCCATAGTTTTCTGACCCTCATGCCTTTGTTTATGTTGCCAAGCTCTGTGTTGCTTATCACCTTCCTTCACCTGCTCTTTTCACTCCATGCCACGCCCCCTTGTTACTTCCACTGCAATCAGCCTTCATGCCGCTCACCTGTCCCGTGCCATATTTAAGTTCCAGGTTCTCAGTCCTCCAGTGCGAGATTATTGAAAGCCTTTGTGTGAGTAAATGTCCAGCGTTCATGCCACAGTCTCATTTGTCTTCCTGGTTCTGATCTCACGCCTGCCTCACGGATTTCTCACCTCTGTTTTGGATTATCTGCTCTGCTCATGGTCTGTTTCCTCTATTACGACCACGTCTTCTGGATCACATCTCAAGTTTGGCTACGGACTTCTGACCACCCGTGCATGACCCTCACCTGTTTCCATGGATCTGCCGTTTGTATCTCTCTCCCAACTGCTCGCTACTCAGCTCTGTCTCAACGCCGGCTCGCCTTCCCCACTGGTGACGTCACACAAACCAACTCCTTCAAGGATCCCCTCCCTCACCTGTCAGTGAAGGTTGACTGTCAACAGAACTATCCTGTCTCTTCAGATTGTGCCGGCCCTAGGACTCTTACCTCCACCAGAAGCGGTTTATCAATAAATCTTTTAAACCTTCTTGTTGTCTGTGATCTGGTTCAAAGCCCTAAAACTGGTTCTTGTCAGTTCCAGTCCCTTCCAGTTTGCATTGCTGAATTATACCACTGTAAATAAAACACTTGGAGTTTGTTCCTTTCAGTCACTGCTCTCTTGGTACCTATTAAACCTTACATAATCACTTCCTCACAGCCACTGAGTGGGAGGGCAGAGCCACACCAACCCGGCTGTACCTAATCCTGGTGGTTGATTCTCTGGGGTATTTAAGGATCTTGGAACCAGTTCATCTCTGCTGGAACATTAAGTTACCCACTGGTAACTAAATGACTAATGTGTGCATTGATAATAGAAAAGACTAACCTGGTTTTCCTTGCATCTTCCTGGTCTCGATTCTCATGCTGTCATAGTGTGGAACTAAGTCTTTCTGGATTCACATAACGAATCCCTTTGGGGCCTGTCCTTGAGCCACACTAACTTTTCCTTCGTCTCCTTGTGAAATTGACGTCTCTTGTTCAGTATTAAGTTTCAATCCTGCCACTCTCCAACTTACCTTCCACTCATCTTCTTCATCAATTGTTGCTGAGTGTTCCTGGAATCCATCACCCTCCTCTCCAACTTTACAACAAACAAACGAAAGACAGAACTCCTCCTGGAATATATCCTAATTATCCAAACCATCATCTGTTTCTTACCGGTCTCCCGTTCCCTCACAGAAACATCTCTAAGGACATTGTTAATAAAATCCCTTACCTTTTAATGACTGTGTGTCTCATTTTCCTCAGTCTGCTTGTAGATCTAAAAAGACACTGGAATCACATTAAAACTTGTGTCTTGCTACAGGTATGAACACTTTTATCTGTAAAGAGTTGATACATTCTGGATTATGTAGTGCCGTTACTTTGTCGTAATCAAACCATATACTCTGTCTGCTCACATACAATCCATGTGACAGTGATATGATATAATCACACTCCAATTGACTGTCTTTTAGAAACAGCAGTAAGTAATCCTCTTCTGAAGAAAAAAAAAATCTAAGATTTTTCTAAGGAAGATGTTATTTTGGAAAACATACAGCTTTTGTGTAACATCACGTCCTTGGGTGCTCTTTTCATTTGTGAGGCATGTGATTATAGGTTCTGCACACTGTTTAGTTCTATAAAACTGGTTGCAACATGCTATTCAAAGGAAGCAGCATGCTCACTCTTTTCATTTCAGTGACCTCGAATGACGAACCAAGATCATCAGAATGCCCTAGCATAAAATGATGGAGGCATTATAGCCTATTTAGATATGTTTGCTTTGCATCTTAGCATGCTTGCATGCAAAAGAAAATATAGCATTGCAGTTATTTACTATTTTCACAGGTTTCAGGTTTGCAATAAGTTGTTTGTATGCATCTCCATCTCCCAAGTGTAGTTATTATCAAATGTCTGACTAAAGAGGAACTGAGTACAAACATCACACAAAGCACAGAAGTGGAAAGAAAACAGTGTCAGAGTTTTTTTTCCCATTTTTCTTTGTAACTGTTTGAAATAGACTTTTGAACAATAATTGTGCTTTCTTTTCATCAATACAGCAGCTTGCAGGGATGTAGTGAGACAAGTCGGATCAACTCAAGGTGATGTGACGTTAATTACCCTCTTGTTTTGATCTGAGCAGTTCTGAAAGGTGATTAGTGAAAATGAACAAAATAACAATGCAGCTCACGTGCCAAAGTCAGACGTTTCTACAAAATCTGTCCACTAAAATGTTTATGTTCAGTGGCTTGTGCATTTTTGATCTTTAAAAGAGTGAATAATTAGGAAGCATTCATAATGTCTTTATTCCCAACACACCAACACTTTAAAGTGCTTTACTTCTTTTCATGATAAGTCTGCGGCATGTTTTGGGATTTGCAATCATAATCATGATTTGTTTGTCAGTCGATTCGCCATTCATCTCAACTCAGTTATAATCAGATCAATTCGTCCATTTATCTAATTGGTTTAGTTTGAACTCACAGAGGGACAACTGTGTATTCTTAGCTTTGTTAAAAACACAGTTTCTTAGTAAATTAAATATGTGTGTCTTGGCATTGATCTGCAGACATTTCCAAACAGCAGCACTGATGTTAGCCCAGAACTCCAAACAGAGGTGTAAATAATTGCTCATTAAACTTTTGGGAACACATCTTTGCACTGTTACAACAAGATCCTGGCCAGTAATTTTATAGAATAATGCTACTATGAAGTGGAAGCTGAACAAGCTTTCATTACCACAGGGGTAAATAATCTTCATTAAGACCACTTGGTCTAAAAAGGATGTGCTGATTGGCAGTGATTAGTGATTAGCCATGGCTCATGTGGAGTACTGAGCAAAGGACTTAACAATAAAGAGACCATTAAACAACTAAAATGGCACTTATCGCCAAACTGATCTGGAAACACAATAGCCTCGACGTTTCAAGTAGAGTATGAATAATGCAGATATTAATTGGAAAATTTATGTTTCTGCAATAGTAGTAACTTTAAATATCAATGAGACCTGAATGATTGGACATATTTTACAATGAATTGTTGTTAGAAAAGCATCAAGGTATATGGAGTTATATAAAGTTTATATATAAAAAAAAAACTTTATAGAACTCCATATATACCGTATGTATAAATAAATAAATAAATAAA
>JAVCKU010000042.1:30482286-30492316 GCA_032273985.1 Hypsolebias coamazonicus | reverse complement strand
GGCTCAAATCCGCAACTTTAGAACAACAAGAGTGCTGCACTAACAACTGAGCTACCGTAGCCCGTTTTTGGTGAAGACTAATGAGTTATTTTTATACAAACAACATGTTGAAACTGTCATTTCAAGAAACACTCTTAACTACTGTTTAAGTAGTGATAGCTGAACGTGATGAAAAAACATTTATTATACATCACTGCTTTGTGAAGGTTATAATAAATCAATTAAAACTTTTACATCAGGTTTTAGCTTGAGACCAGATGGAAGAAAGTTTTTTTTAACAGTCTTTAATGTGTTAAATGACAGAAAGTGTTGCTCTTCTTTTGTACTTCACATTTGTCTGGTCAGGTCTGTTTATATTACTATAAGAGAAACACGGCTCAGTATAAGGTCAAATCATCCTGCTGTCCTTGGATCAAAATTATCCTCAAGGCCTCATGGGTCATTCATCCAAGGGCAGCAGGATGGTTAAAACTCCTCAGTTTATGCCCTGAAGCTCATTAATCCAGGTAGATGAATCTAACAAGGCTGAGTTGGGTCCTCTGGACCGATTCTTCTTTGGTGAAATGATTAGTCTTATTGAAAATACCTTTAGTCTGAGGAGCTGCAACAAACTCAAGAGCCTGACATATTCCATCTGGAGTGCTGAAACCGGCTCTTACTGTCGCTGTTACGGGACGAAAATCGCATCATTTTGTTCACGGAGCAAGTTTGCTCACCCCTTCTCGACACAAGACCTAGGCCAAACTTTTTCTCACAGGCATATTGTATGCACAGGTGTATGTGAAACGTATTGCGTGATTGGTCTGACGTTTGTGGGCGTGTTTGTCAATGTGGAAATGCGCTCGGACATTCGGCTGCACGAATAAACACACCAAATTAGTCAAATGGTCAAAACCTCCCTGGATGGAGATCGTGCAGACATTGTGTATGCAGGGGTCTGTCTGCTGAAAAGTGTGACGATTTCTTCATGACAGATTTGTGGCCAAACGGCAGATGCATGGATGGAGTGGAGACACTGGTGGGAAGAAGCTCTGTGGTGACAAATATTGCAGCAGGAGGGGTTTCCCAGGAGCTCTGTGTCTGTGTCTCGTGGACTATGTAAGGTGTGTGCAAAAACAAACGTCCAGCAACCATGTGACCACGAGTCGACTGTTCGGATTCAGACAGAGTATGCTGGCCCTTCAGTCTTATAAGCAGCATCTTCTCATAGTGGATAAACCAGTTTGCTAGTGACAGCCAGAACTACCGGTAGTTGTTCAAATGCTAAAGGATCAGCCTGATGATGACCACTTGCTATTCACAGGGGGCTGAGAAACACTAGCAATAACAGCATTTTAAGAGAGAGAAGGTTGAACATGGAGGCTTCCATCCCTTTTTAAAGATTTAATTTATGTTATGTCTAACAAGTTACAACTAGTATAAATTTATCACAGAGTTGTAAAAAAAAAAAAGACGTTGATTTTTTTTTTTTTTCTTTTAAGAAAACAGGCCCAACATTTTTATACTTTATATTTTTGCTATTTTGGGGTGTAATTAGGACCTTGAGTACACAATTTTGTTCCACCTCATGTACCACGTGTGATGTGAATGAGAATAAAGAACCTTTAATCTTGAGCATTCCCTGAAAAAATGCACAAGAATAAAATCAAAACACACCTCCACGTTTTCTGTCATCAGCGGCTGCTTGCTGGTCAGGTACCGAGGTAAAGTACTGCTTCCTGTTGATGAAGAAATGGTGATGAGTAACTGAGCTTCACAAAAATCACTGTCAGTGGTTAAAAGGTAAAAGATCAATCTGCTATAGGAACCTCACCAGCTTGAAGTGTCAGCCTAAGAACATTCCTGCTCAGCAGACTCTTTAGTCTCATTTTGTTCTGTGTCGCCTCCTCATCACTCGGCTTCTGAAAACAAAACAGGAATTTAGGTCTAGATCAAACATGGGCTGTGTACCGAACCGAGGTTCTTTTATGGCACCGACCAAACTGCATGATTGAAATGTCACTCTTCTTTTAGTGTCAAGTTTTGGTTTTGGATGTAATGTGTCACATGGTTTCAGCATACAGGCAGGTAAAACACAGACATATGACAAACAGACTACGTGTTTACACCCACAGCTGTACAGAGCTGCCTTACAACTCCATGTCTATGCTGCTAGTTATGCCCACAGACAGGGTTCACGTGTACAGCGTATGTAGCGCCGAACGGCTTCAATTTACGAGCGGAAAGTTGCTCCGTGTTTGCAATGAGAGAGGAGGACTGCAGCCTCCCCTCCTCTTCTCTCAGTGTTAAAGTCAGCCTGTGAGTGCTGAACGGCCTGATTCATTATCTCAACGACCGGACTCCTCTTCATCAAAGAACTCCAAGGACAAAGCTGTGTCTGTGTTTGTTAATATTACTGCAGCTTAATACGTGCATCGCGGTAAGTTAAATTAGAATCCACGTCATGCTAACTTTAAGGTATTAATGTATAGCTTTATTTTATCTTTGTATCTAGCTTAAAGTCAGAAGCTAACTAAAGATTGAAAGTAACAGATAAAGCTTGTAAAAATGCGTTCATCCATCGATCAGCTGGTTAAACAGTTCACCGTTTGTTCATGTTCTCCTCACAGGAGCCTCTGACCCCAACAGAGACAGACAAAAGAAAAGCGAGATGGTGGGGGCACTGCCCTTTTCTACAGTGGCGGTTGCATGGTGGAGGTAAGTTAAGCTGTAAAGGACATCGTTGACCAGTAAAACTTATCTCTCAGCCTAGATAATGGTTTTTGAGCAAAAATAACACAACCATGTTATTGTTGATGTTTTGTGTTCTAATGTCAGTTAGGGAGATGATAAGAGCCCTAAACCCCAGACAGCCACAGAGAAGATTCAGGAAGAGATACAGAAGTCTACCATCAACACTAACCTCAGTGAATCCAGTGACTTGGTGGTGGAATGTGAAGGGCACTCTGCTAATGCTATCAAACTGGTAACCGGGTATCTGTGTGTGCAACAAGCATCATCCACACCCTCAGAGCCAATATTTTATACTGCTGGAGACACCATCAGCCAGGAGCAGGCTTGTCTGTGTCCAGAGAAAGCAGACATGTTGTTTCTGAAGAAAAACTGTTAAGTGAAAAGGTCCTCAGTGTGTAGCAGTGAGCATCAGACATTGACGTGTCACTGGTTTGCAACTATTCTTTTGACGTGGAAATTATTTATTTTTATGTAAGAAAACTGCTTGGTATAACAAAATACCAAAGTTAAAAAATAAAACTCACGATTTGTACTGTAATGCGTAACGTAATTTTCTTCTTGTTAGAATTCATATTAATTACAAAATTGGTAACGAAAAAAGAACCATCAAGGAACTGACACTGAAGTGAAGGTACCAAGACCGGTACTGATACAGATTTTTATTTTTTTTTTTAGGAAAAGTACCCAGCCCTAGTTGCCATATAAATGGATCGTCAGTCACGCGTGTCCACCAGTGCAATCAAAAGCCTTACACCTACCCGGCCCGCCCATTATTATGAACAGCCCAGTCCTAATCCGGGTTGGGCGGGGCCAGGCTCCAGTTTAGAAATTACAGCTCTAATGTGTGTGTGTGGGGGGGGGTGTTGGTGGAGACGGAGACATGTCTGTGTTGCGCACTGTTCGTATTAACATTTTTCTCGAGCATGCGTGGGGGTGGGGGGGGGGTAGCGATGGCTCAGCATGAGGGAAATGGAGCGTGCGTCTGTATTGCACACCACTAGCCTAGCGCTACGTCAGTGCTGGCATTTGTCGATGGGGGCGGGGCAGTTCAGTGGGCAGGGTGTTCGGTTCTGTTGACAGCGTGATGTGCCCTGCTTGTAGAACACTGAATGGAGTTCATTTGAATGAGATGTCCTTGTGTAAGATTATCTAAAGTTAGCAAACAAACAGAACAGATTAATGCAAATCAACATCTTGAACTTAAACAATTTTAAGGGTCACTGATCTCAAATCGCTTTAAGGCCTTTAACACTGACACAGTGATAAGTCCCAAAAAATATACTAGACCATGAAATATGTGGGAGGTTTCATTCTTAAAGCGCACAGGAATTGTGACAAACCACAAATGTTGGATGTGGTTAAAAAAAAAATTAAAAAGCATCAAGTTTCCACATACAAGGCATTGCTTTGGGGTCCCGGTGCTGCACAACCATCTCAAATTGAATTAAATAATTCACATACTCAAAAACATATACTGTACGTCCACTCCACACACAGGATCTGGTCAGAGTGTTGTCTGCGTGCTGTGCCTCAGCGCCTGAAGGAATGCACACATGGTCTACTATGAATGAGGTGAGCTCATGGGGGAGTAAAAGGATTTACAGGGCAGGAGAACAGTGTTGTAGGATCACTGTTACATCAGTGCACCAGCCATCGTTGATGTCAAAACAGACGCCTCCATCTATCGCCTCTTACACATTTACTTGCTTCACAGAGATGTGGCTGAGTGGGCCAGTACTAAACTCTGAGGAACCGAAAGCCCGCTTGCTGCAGCAGATCTGTCCAGAAAAGTGCAACCATGTATCAGTGAAGCATGAAAAATATAAACTTTGTATCTTCCATCTGTTTTGCACCTTAACGAGACACAGCCGCACTCTACCGGACAGCTTCGGGACCCAGTCCCCTCAGAGGAGCTGGAAGTTTCACAGTCATGTGTGTCAATGAAGCACAGCCAGAACTTAAGATTGTCCATTTTGTTGCTCAGTGTACAAACATTGGAAATATTCAAGGTATCGACGGACGCAGACCGCACTGATGATGATGAATCAGTAGCACGATGAAGGCCTGTAATGACAATAATGTGGCTGTAACATACAACAAACTAGAGGATTTACAACTCCTCAGGTGAAAAATTTGAAATTGCCATTAAAAACACACTCTGAACCACAACTTCCTGATTCACTCCCTTTATGCTGCATGATCATTTACACATAAACCAATCAAACCAGCCTGGTTGAGTCATAGGGTTTACTTTTTCAAATATCAAGCCAGTCACTTTAACAAAACTCTTCAGAGACGGAGGTGCCTTTTGTCCACCCTGTTGTGATTTCTGAATAAACCAGGGCAGCATGGGGTTGGGGTTGAGGCCAACTCACCACTGTTGCATCTTTGAGCTCTCAAACAAGGTTACAGAGCAGTAATTGTCAACATGTGAAAGTTAGGCAGGCTTTGTGGCTTATATTTGTGATGCAATGATAGTCTGTGTGACCACTCAGCCTCAGGATTGAAAAAAAGCCTAAACAAAAACAAACAGATCCATTATTGATGCAAAGATCAATAAGGTCACACAGCAACTTTGCAATCAGTTGAAGAATTTATTTAACCAATCACTTAAAAAAAAAAAAAAAAGCTCCTTTGTCATGTTTTGAAATTGCTATAAGAACTCCAAAATATTTAATGCATAGTGTTCCACAGTTGAGCTCCACTTCACAGTCATTTTGGTTTTGCAAAGCTCCCTTTATTTCTGAAATAAATATATACATAAATATATGCGTTTGCAGATATGACTAGCTTAGTGACCGATGTATGAATGGTCAGAGGGAGCTTAAAGACGAGACTTGTCTTCACAGTCATTTCGCAAAAGTGAAAAGTACCGAATGTAAAAACAGAGGTATGACTTAACTTGGCATTATTGTGCAGAAATATGAATAAAATTTCCTTCAAAAATATTTTTAATACTATTGTTAGACAGTTCAACTTGCCAAGATCTTTTTACTAAGCCATCTAAATACCTGATGTTTTAACTACAAACCAAGCTGCTGAGTGTAAATGTTAAATTTCTCTTTTGCTGGTCATTTATACTTTTTAATTCTGCAGGGAGCTGGCCACAAATGCTACACATCACCCCTACATTACACTCTTGTGGTGCAATGCTGGCACTTTCCTATGCACGACGACCATTATAGCTCAGTGACTACCTCCCTGGCCAGCTTGGAGTCATAACGGGGTGGATCAACTTTAACCCCACATTTCACCTTCCTTCACTACACACAAGGGCAAACTTAAAATAAAGCATCTCGTGACCGACTTCAATGAGGTCAGCTATAAACACACAGCTTTACATGCCAGAAACTAAGGCCAGACCGGAAACAAAGGACCTTGGCGGAGCATGACAGTCTGGCCTGCTGGTCCTGGCTTGGAGCAGATCAAGAACTTGAAGTCCATCTGTGTAATAACCTCCAGTCCAGTTCAACATAGATCAAGGACCAAACTACCAGACCTCACTGAGGAAAGAAGTGTCTAGCAAATGTCATTTTATTTTGCTGCTATAGTGCAAACTGCTGCCTAAATCTGAGGACCGTTCAGTCCAAGGTCCGGCATGCCAGATAACATTCATACAACTTGATCAACAACGGTGTCTGAATGTCTCAGCTGCTTGCCAATAGTTCAGATTAACTTTTGGCAAAGTCACCAGAAGGCTACAAAAAGGTGTGTGTGGTGAGAAGGTAAGTATTGAAATGGCTGAACAGAAGATAGGCAAAGATAAGTGAATTTATTTAAATGTGTTTAAATTAACAGGTAAAGCAGGATTACTTTGCTCTCCTTTTACTTTCCATTTCCTACTCATGTTTGTATTAATTACTAAAATGTTACATTGATATCCAACAAAATCAGGTCATCTGGACTTTTATTTTTTTTTTTTTGACGTTCTGTCCTTCATCCAAAGGACTTCATCAGTCCGAGAAGCCACAACAAATTCAGTCCCACAAGCAGCAGACTCAAGTAGTGGGCCAACCAGTTTGCTGGTGATAATATGGTTTCTGGGGCCCGCCCCCTCCCCCGTCGGCCGACCCCGTTGGCCCACTATGTGAGCATGCTGCTTGTGGGACAGTTTGATGTAGCTCCTCGGGCTGAGGACAAAACGTCTCAACAAAAAAAAAAGTCCAGGTGACTAGACCTGTCACAACAACAAATTTTGCTGGGCGATTGTCTCAGAAATTATTGCGATAAGCGATAATATTGTTTTAAATTTGACATTAATAATAATTGTCAAATTTAAGAAGAAAAGTAGGTTAATTCTGTGTAGTACCTTTTATTGACCACTGGATGGCAGTATAAGACTGTTTGAGCCGAAGGATTCATGCTAGTGAGAGAGCGAGCAGCGTGACTTAAAAAATGGGAGGGAGGCCCCTTGACGTGACATGGACTGACTCTCGTTCTTGTTTTTCTGTTCTCAAAATGGCGGACGCTCAGAATGTTTTGAGCTCTTTAGCACAGCATTTGTCACACAAAACTTTTAATTAAAATAAAAATCAGTAAACAAGTTCTGAGCTTCTTTTTGCAGAGAAAAACTACTTTTTAAGACTAAGGCATAGGTTTCAACTGTGAATTTTGGAGCTTTGACAAGACGGGGGGGTTTTTTCCCCCACGAGATCAACCTATTAGCTTAGCTCAAAGCTTTGCTTCTCAGCTTAACTGCTTTTAACAATCAAAAGACAGGATTTTGGATGGTTAAAATGGATTTAAAAACAAAAACAGAAAGGGAGGGGTCAGTGAAGGCACCAGAGTTGAGCTTTTTGTCATCCAGTGTCCAGTAGAAAGAGAGAGACATGAAGAAACAATAAATCGGATAAATGAAAATGAGGTAGATAATTTTCATTTATCATGCGATTAATTGATTTATTGTTTATCGCGACAGGCCTACAGATGATCTGACTTAACTTTATTGGATATATTACCTAGATTATTGAGCATGAACTTTGATGTTACATTTATATCAAACTTGTTTTGCTGTAGTACTAGAAGAATTTGAACTAGAAATCAATTTTCACAGTTTTTTAAGTCAAGGACCTTTCAGCAGTGTGAATCACTGACTCGTTCCTCAGTCAGCCTCATCTCATGGAGCCCACACTGTGAGATATGGATGCACATGTAGAGCCAAAAAAGGGATGAGTATATTTAGCATCACCCCCTTTTGATGTTTTCCCCTACTCCTCCCCCTGCCTGCATATCTAGTGCTCACTCTATTCCTTTCCAGTGGCACTGCTCTGCAGATAAGGGTCTCTCTCCCCCCAAAGGAATGGAAATATCTGCAAGGACATTGTAAACATAGTAAACAGGGCACACCACCATTAAGTCACCTGTGACTCATAACTGGTGCAGAGAACCACGAGGTGCTGCTTTTAACAAGGGCAGTAAACTTGTTTTTAGAGAATAAAAGGAAATCCAATCCAGAATGTGAAGCATGTTCAGTGGTGTCTTTGCTTTCATGTGAAAACAAGTCAACCTTTTCTACCAACACTTGTGTTAACTCTTTGTTCACACTGATCCGTGATGACTTTGTGCAACAAGGTTCGACTTCCACCCAGCTTTTAAACTACTGCATAATGGCTTCAAAGGTCAAACTAAGACAAGCAAAACACAAAAGCCCTGAGAAAAACAATAAAGTGTCAATATATGTAATAGGACTGGAAACTGCAGCTTCTCTCATTAAAATTCCTCTTTGATCAATTTGGCTTTATTCAGACGCGTAAAGGACAAATAAAAAAATGCAGTACATGTATCTACGAATGACCTCTGCCTTTACATTGTGCCACATTCACTGGCATCAGAAGCATTTGTAATGTGGAGGGGACACACTGGTGGTGGTGGGGGGGGGGATGTCTGGGAACATTTTGAATAAAGCAGATGCATTTCCTGTATTCTGGCATATTGTAACAGGTTCTTAGACATTTACGTTTACCTACATAAGAAAGCACTTGATTCAGTAAGTGGTGTCTCCCCCTCCACCCCCAAGGTCAAGTGACCTTGTGGAAACACTACGAGTGGTGAGTTGTAGGTAACCAGGAAAACCTGGAGTGGATTTTTACTGGTTTGAGTACAGTATTCTATTAATAAAGTGGAATGGATTTGATCACAAAGCATTAGAAAGTGCTGGGCGAACCAATATTTCATGGTAAAATTTTAAATGTAAGGGGGACACATCCCCTTTACTTACAGTTGTTGCTACGCCTAGGACCACATTATTTTAGATGTTCTCGACAGAGAGTCAAATAGACAATGGCACAAGACTGGTTTATTTTTTTTGCATATAAAAAGATAATATTAGATACATGTTGGGTGAAAACAAATATTTACCATATTTCATTTGAACGTAGTAAATTACTTCAAGCCAGGCCCAAGATTCATTCTTGCAGACTTGGTGCAATGTATTAAACAGACCAAAGCAGCTTGGGGGTGTTAGTCAACCTGCAGCTGCAACACTTCTGAGCTGCCAGGTGAGGTAATGACAGCTGTATGGTTCCAACATGGAACGGCTACCATTCTTGCTCAAGACCAGCTGGATAAAGAATATAGAATATGGCTGATAAATTTATGCACATTGCCCAATGTCAATGCTACTGAATTACACTCCCAAGTCTCCCTATGTTCTTCTTCTTTTATAAAAGCTTACATCAACATGAGACCGAGCCAACTCAGATGGTGATTTGTGATGATCTCTGGATAACATTAATTTGACCTTCGGTTCTAAAGTTAAAAACCTTGGTGTTATTTTTGATCAGGATATGTCTTAATGCCCACAGTAAAAATGTTACCAAAACTGCTTTCCTCCACCTGCGTAATATCACTATGATTAGAAACATCTTGTCCAAAAATGATGCAGAAAAAGCGTTCCATGCATTTATCATGTCTAGACTTGACTATTGTAATTGCTTACTATTTGGGTGTCCACAAACTTCAATAAAAAGTCTTCAGCTGATCCAAAATGATGCTGCCAGAGTTTTGATGAGTTGATAGGTGAGATCATATTTATTCAGTTTTAGCTTCTCTCCATTGGCTCCCTGTCAAATTTAGAATAAAATTCCAAATCTTATATTACAGATATTATTGTTACATATTTTCCTAACATAGCGCTTCGCCTAAGACTGCAGGTTTACTTGCGGTTCCTAGAGATTCCAAAACCAGAATGGGAGGCAGAGCTTTCAGTTATCAGGCTCCTCTCTTGTGGAACCAACTTCCAGTTACTGTCCATGAGGCTGACACATTGTCCAGTTTGAAGACTGGGATTAAGACTTTC
>JAVCKU010000042.1:30020642-30032216 GCA_032273985.1 Hypsolebias coamazonicus | reverse complement strand
ATTGTCTGACGCTACTTCCTGTTGCCGGATAATATAAAACCTTCATGAACCCGCCCCCTTCTTGGAGGAGGCTCTCCACTGATTAGATGACCACCTACTCAATCTACAGTTACCATGTCAACAACATAGTCATATTTCTTATCTTTCAAGTGAAAACTAGTTTTATCTGGCTTTTCGTACTAGTCTCGAAAGTTACCTTTGTTCTGTCTGCAGAAAAACAAGTTATAGGCCCCTCCTTGCTCCTCAGTGATGTAGTACATGAAAACAAGTATTCCACCTCTATGTTATAAAATATAAGTGAAAACAGTTTATACAACGTACAAAACTAGATATGGGATGTGAATAAAGTGTAGAATATAAAAATACAGTAGTGAACAGTCAGTGTACAAAAGATCTATCTATAAAAGGTGAATAAAAGTGCAGAGTATACAAATATATGTGAGTTTAAAATGTGTCCAGTGAACAATACAACCAGCCAGCATATTTCATCAGTACTCTGGTTTTCTCCCACAGACCAAAAACACACATTAGGCTGATTGGTAACTCTAAATTGTCACTAGGTGTGAGCGAGAGAGCGAATGGTTGTTTGTCTGTTCGTGATGGACTGTTGGCTTGTCCCCCGTCTCTCACACCGTGACTGCTCGATATGGACACCAGTGACCCCACGACCCAAAAAGGAAGAAGCGGGTAAAAAGATGATGGATGGATGGAGTCTGCTTGCCTCAGTCCTATTACTCTGGGTTTACCTCTAATTGCGATATAACAAAATGTGTTTCTTGTAGGAAAGTTTTGCCTTTAATTTTTAAAAAATCTTTAAAGATTAAATAATTGTACCACTAAGTCCTGTTGAATGTCTTACCTGCTGCAAGATTAGAAATGTTTGTTATTACTGTATCAGAGGAGAAGCTGCAATCTGATTTAATTTAACCTTGTGTAACAAATTGTATGCCTAGGTCACTGTGGGATCCTGGTGAGTGAAGGGATAAATTTTATCCACCACCAAGCGCAATGGAGAAGCCAGGGAGTGTTCAGTGGCGGTCGTTCCCGCCATAGATAAATCTTCAGCCTAATCTAAAAAAGCTAAGTCTGATCCTCTGAACATTCAAAAAACAAAACAAAACAAAGCAAAAAATTTGTAGAAACGTTTCGTCTTTCATCCGAAAGACTTCTTCAGTCTGAGATGCTGTATTCAGCTCAGTACCCTGATGCATGCTCAATAATCCAGGTAGAAAAATCTAAAAAAGCTAAGTCTGGTCCTCTGGACATTCAAAAAACAAAACAAAGCAAAAAAAATTGTAGAAACGTTTCGTCTTTCGTCCGAAAGACTTCCTCAGTCTGAGATGCTGTATTCAGCTCAGTCTTGTAAATAGCACCCTCTCACAGTGGGTGTTTTTTGAATGTCAAGAGGACCAGACTTAGCTTTTTAGAACTGAATATGTACCTTTAATACTAAATTTCTAACAAACAAACAAAAAAAAAACTTCAAACTACCACCAGAATTCAAATGCCACTTTTATGTCAAATTAAGTTCAAGATAAAATTAAATGTCAAGCATTTTGATGAGTCTTTCTCTATTTTTTACATAAAATACTTTTTTTCTACACAATCACAAATTCCTGTTTCTGTATTCATTTTGCATCATATGATTGAAGGTTTCCCTGTAATAACAAGTTATTTGTAGTGTCCAGAAACTTGAATCTCTTGTAATCTATCAAACTGCAAGAAAGATCCTCTCACTCAACAAATATTTTTCTCAATATCCTTTTATTTAGTTTTTTCAAGGACAGGTGTCCCAGTTTTCAGGTTGTTCTAACAGAAATGTTTCATTTTACTTTGTACAATAATTTTCCTTCTTGTCCGAGAAATCAGAGTCAATGGAAGACCCAGAGTCTTAAAATGCATCTTTGACATTGAATATGAAAACTTAATGAATGATTTTATTTGAATGTTTTTGGAGAAAGCTCCTGATATTTTTCTTGTCTTGTGAAATGACTACCAAAAAAAAAAAAAAAATCAGTAACCATTGTACAATCATAATCCATTCTTGTTGACAGATATTGAGTCAACTTTACATTTAAACACAAGGTTAAAAATGGGTTGAGTTTATTCTGGTTCACAAAGTGAGGAAAATATTGATACAACTTTCATTCAAGTCTGCATCACAAAACATTGCTTGTATTTTCATTTTCTTTCTTCTTCTAGGTAATTGTCGACCTCTATATGGCTTATGGTGAACACAACCTTTCATACTCCCATGTATATCTGAACTGATCTCCTCTTGATGACACTGAAAACCTGCTGACTTCAAGGAGTCCCTGCTCCAGACCAGCAGGGGGCCTCAGCAGAGTCCACACTTTGGTTCCGAGCCTGCAGTGAAGAATCCAGCATCACAGAGAGTGTGGTGGACAAGCAGCCCCTCCATCCTAATCTTGTTAGTGTTTACTGAAGGATACACGTCCAGATGGAATCCATGAATCCCTGCATCACACAGGTGAATATCATGGTCAATAAGCCAAAACTAAAACTAAAAATTATTTAATAAATAACATTGAGATAGAAGTTAAATACTTTGTATTTGATTTAAAAATATATGTAGTGTAGTGTAGGCAGGTCTAGCAAGGGTCCCCGATGCATCAGGAGGCCTCCTGAATGCGAGCTGAGCAGGAGTCCTTAGCTCACGACCAAATAGCAGTAAGGCAGGTGTACAAGAAGTTGAATCTTGGACTGCCATTCGGCATGCCATGAGGACCAGTGGCAGGTGTAGATCCCAGTCACTCTGATGACTGGATGTGATGATTGACAGCTGTTCTGCAATAGTCCTATTAAATTGCTCCACTAACCCATCACTTTGGGCGTGAAGGGGTGTCTTTGCAATACCCAACTTCTCACACATGGTGGAGAAAACCCTGGATTCAGAATTTCTCCCTTGATCACTGTGGATGGATTCTGGGACCCCCTGTCTGCAAAACATCCCCTCCATTAGGGCATCCACCACAGTTCCTGCCTCCTGGTCAGGCAAAGCAAAAGCTTCTGGCCATTTAGTAAAATAATTCACTGCTGTGAGAATGAAGTGATTCCCACACTCTATACATGGAAAGGGTTCCATGATGTCCACCCCCAACCGCTGCATGGGCTCACCTGCTGGAAACTGCTTTAACTTAGCCCTGGATTGCCCCTGTGGTCCCTTACAAGACCTGCAGAAGTCCTCCACATCTCTCCTAAGCTGACCCCAGTAGAAGGTTTGGCGAAGGCGCTGGAGTGTCTTTGTCACCCTAAAGTTACCTGAGTACACAGGCCCATGCACCCCCCCGGAGAACAGTTTCCCGCAGAGCTTTGGGGACCACAATCTGCCAAGTTTTCATTTCAGTGGCTTGTTCTGTCCAGGTCTGTTGTGGGACACCATCTAACAACCGCAGTGCCCCAAATTTAGCCCACAGTCCTTTAGTCTCTGGAGACCGTGCACCTACCTCCTCCCATGGTGGCTGCTGCCGTGTCTGCACCCACAACAAAGCTACCCGTGAGTCAGGGTCTTGCCTCTGCTCAGCCGACCAGTCTGCAACTGTCATCACTTTTAGCTCCCTGCACGCAGGACTGGTTTCCTCCCCCCCCCCCCCCCCCCCCATGTTCTCATGGGCCCCTTTACTTAGTGCCTGCTCCCAGCATTTCTGCCAGTCACAGTAGTGGCAGCCATCCTTACTGCATGGTCGTCGGGACAGAGCATCTGCATTGCCATGTCGATCCCCCGCCCTTTGGATGACCGTTAACTCATAGCTCTGTAGCTCCTCCAGCTAGCGAGCCAGTTGTACCTCCGGTTCTTTAAAGGTCATCAGCCACTGCATTGATGCATAATCGGTGCATATGATGAAGGGGAGCCCACACAGGTAATATTTAAAGTGGCAGACAGCCAAAAAAAGAGCCGATGGCACCACCTCAGGTCAAACCACTGTCACTGTTGACCCTATGTCCACCAGTGCTGTACAAGGAACCCCCTCAATGCATATAGGAATATGGCAGAAGTCTGAAATGGAAGTTCTGCTCAACACAGCTCATCCTTCCAGTTGTACCAGCCTAATGCGGTGGTCAACATGTAAGGTGTGCGGGACACAGGTGTGGGGATGCACAGGTTCCCACCTACTGCACCCCCGGGCCATTTCCCAGTGTTCTGTTCTGGGTGAGGCAGTGCTTCACCAGATGCCCAGGTTTCCCACCACCCCAGGAGAGACGTGGTCGCAGCCGTGGGGTCATCTGCTGAGTTTTTTGTGGCTGTATTTTCAGCCCTATTGTCATTTCCATGACTTCTTCTAACCACAAAGGTTTTGCTGTGGTCCTCTCACATTAGGTTGCCGACCTGATCCTTGGTGGTCCCTCCTCTGTGTGCCCCTGCACCAAACCCATCGCCATCTCTGTCTCCAATGCATACTCCAAAGCCTCCTGTAGGGTGTGTGGGCGTGCAAGCTGTGTGGGCATGCAAGCTGCGTGGGCGTGCAAGTTGCGTGGGCATGCAAGCTATGTTTGTGCATGCAAGTCGGGAGGGGACAACGCCCGCACAAACTGATCCCGGGCCAGTTCATTCTGTACATCCAGCGGAATTTGAGCATAAGTTTTCCTCGTCAGGCTCTCCACATCGTTCGCCAATGCCCACAGGGAAATCTCCACGTCTCCGACGTCCACTCAATTCCAACCATAAGAGTTCCGGTCAGAAACACTGGCCGAACTGCTGTTGCAGCGCACTCATCAGCACTTCATAGTCGCCTCTCTCAGCAGGATCCAGCAGCAGTAGACAGGACAGTGTGTCTCCCGTCAGACACATGGAGAGTTGAAGAGATCTCTGACCCAGTGACCAGACGTTGGCAGCCGCCAGTATTTCAAATTGAACCCTGAAAGCTTCCCAGTCTGATTTACCATCATATTTGTGTGTTTTTATCCTACACGGTATACTGGAACTCAGTCTCTAGGCAGCGTCATCTTTGTTTACCTCCATGGGTCTGGGACGTTAGGCTTCTGAAGGAGCGACCGGCGAACCTGTCACAGCGGCCAGGACCAAGTTGTCAATGGGACCTGGCTCTGTCTTCACCCTGGCGCTGACATATTGACCACCCGACCACTCCACCGTCCCCGTTTCATCCTCTTCAATTTTAATGCGCGCCGGAGTGTCCATGGTAATGTTGCCCGGCTACGGTTAGCATGCCATGAAAAAAGGTAATGCTGCTCTTGTGACGGACACAAACTCTGTTGATTTCCACACCTCACAGATTTCCAGGTTTGTAAAGTTCCTTCTGACACCACTGTAATGCCTCTCTCTTCCTGCATAGTAATTTATACTTTAATGACTTGTTAAAGGAGGAATGTTTTTATTTTTAATCTGCTGTTGTAGGCCGCAGCCACCGAACCCCACACAATCCCTTTTTCCGGGCATTTTCCCCCCTAAATACACTCTCCTCCCTCTTTTTATGAACCCAACTACAGAACTGCGGTAGTGTGAATATAGAAATATCATTGGAACAGTCCAACTACGGACCATGCTACAATAATATAGAAGTTGTACGTAATTTGTTATTAAGGCTAGGTTTTAAAAACAATTTAAAAGTGTGTTAAATATTTCCTGATTGTGTGTGTGTGTGTGTGTGTTTGTGTATGTAAAAAGATTGAGGTTAATTATTGTCATGAAGGGTTTGTTAAAGGTGGAGCACATACCACAGTGATTGGTTACAAAATGTCATTAGTTACCTGCAGTGGCGGCTGGTGTAGTTACTCTTTGGGGGGGAGGGGGATTATAACTCCAAAATAGACACACACACACACACACACACACACGCACACACACACACATATCTGATTGCTTTCATTCATTCTGACTGAAAATATTGAACACTAACATTTTCAGCCACTAGATGGCACTCAAGTAGTATGGCATGCCGTTGTGTCATGTAATAGGTTAAAGTGGCTATTAATGATGCAATCGGCTTGCCATAATTACCATGTTCGTCCAGCTTGTCTGGAGCCCAATCAGCTTCATTTCCCAGTGCTGCCCCGGCAAAATGCAGCTAATTTGACCATTGAAGTGCATTTATTAAGTTAAGTTCAACTGAGACACACCTTTACTATAATGTCGAGCAAAGCAATAATTGTTTTAAGTGCTTATCTTGTTAAATTTTGAAGACATGCGTAACGTTCCTCCTTCCTGTTTTACTCCCTCAGAGCACGCTCCCAGAGCAAATGCATATTATTTGACCATCAAAGTGCATTTATAAAGGAAAACTAAACTGAGACACACCTTGACTATAATTTTGAGCAAACAAATAATTGTTTTTAGTTGGTTATTTTGTTAAATTTTGAAGAAATACGCAACGAGTCCTCCCGTTTATGCACCTACTTCTGCATATCATCTTTTAAATGCAGCTGGTTTGACCATCAATGTGCATTTATTAAGCAAAAGTTAGACTTAGACACACCTTTGCTATCATTTCAAGAGTCTCATCATTCTGTAAAAAAATGATTTTTTTACAGAATGCATGGGGCAGAAAAAGACTGTGCTCACCTTCAGTGTGTTGCTTTAATTCATACAGCTTTGTTGAGCACTCACAGACGGACAGAGAGACAGTTTTGTTTTTTTTAACTTGTTTTCCCGTAATCAAAGCCTTACACACAAACCTAATCCCAAACCACTGTTATTCTTTTTCATACCTTCCCCTGAATGATACATTTTACAATCATCTTCTGACTCTAAGCTGTTAATACTTGACTGCAACTGATCCATTTAATTATCCAAGGTTCAACAATTTATTAAACTTATTTGATTGCTTTCAAGCAGTGGAACAGTTTAGTCGGTCGCCATAGGGAGCGGTGGTGCAGAGGTTAGAGAAGGTGAGCCTGTGATCGGGAGGTTGCTGGTTTGACCCTGACCATCACATCAGAATGTGAGTAGGAAAGGTGAAGTAACCACACCTGACACCCAATCTGGGCCCTTGAGCAAGGTCCTTAATCAACCTAACATTTTGATTATAAACTTTCAGCACCTTCTAATTAAACAAAAGACATGTTTCATTCACAGACACCAACAAGCTACCTCCTTTACTCAAATTAATTAAAATATTGTACGTTTATTTTATTGTATTGGATGTTTGGCATCACCTATTACTGGAACAGAAAATGTAAATTAAAGAAGATAATTTAAAAAAACTTGGACTTAATGTACTTTGCTCTGTTCACAAATAAAACAAACAAATAAGTAAATAAATAAATAATAACCCTTTGTTCTTTAGCTTCAAATACATACTTTCAAAACCAATTTCAATATTTTTTAAATGCCTCCAACACTACTTATTGTGTTGTGATAACATTTATTTCTCATTCATTTTCTCAATGATAAATCCTCTGTATAGAAGGCCGTTGGTACCAAAAACACATGCCTTTAACATGTAAACAACATTCATACATACAATTCACAATCTTTATTCAAGTGCTAACATCTGTTCTTCAAATCAGCACATGTTCACTTTAGTTTTATTTTATTACTTTTATTGATTTTTCATTAGAAAAGTCCATTCAGACATGTTCCCATTTTTAGTATTTTTATTTTGTTTTATAATGATTCCGTTTACTTATTCATTTATTACTTTTTATTTTATATGTGTTTTATTGCTGTTTATCGTTGTCTGTACTTCATCTGTTTTCTGTGTTTAAAACAGGTCTTTCTTGTTAATGAGTCCTCGTGACTTAACGAGACTAATCTGTATAAATAAAAGTTGAACGAATGAAAAAAGTTTATTAAAATGTAAAAAAAAAAAAAAACAAACATACAAAGTTGTTTTCTCTCATTTTCTCAATGATAAATCCTCCTTATGGAAAGCCCTCAGTGCCAAAGACACATGGTTTTTATGTGATTTTAACAGGAAAACAACACATACTTTGTGTTGTTTAGACTTTATTTTAACATGCTAATAACATGCTTTCACCCCTTCTGGTCCACTGCACTTCTTTGTAGTTTCAATCTTGTCTCTTCCCAGATCCAAAGCTCAAACACTTGGAAAGAGAGGGTGCCTCCTAACATCCAGGGCTCAGATAAAATTATATGTCTCTGCTTCACATTATTTATTTTTGATGCAAGAAGCTGCTTTACAAACAACATTTCAATTATAGATTCATTACAGCAGATGTTTATTTTAAACTTTCATAGCTTTAATTGTTTAACACTTTAGATTTTGAATTTAGATTTCCCGCATTACTTGACCCTTATCATCTGCTGTAAGAACATTTTTTACTTTGCAGGCAAACAAAATAAATAACACGTCCACAAATTTACATATAACACATAGCACATGTCTGGAGTCAGTATGCATGTGACATGTTGATGAATAAATTATTTAGACATATGTTCATTTCTTCATGCTGAGTTTGTACAATAAATAAAATAAAATGTAGTACTTTAATACAAACACAGAAAAAAAAAAATCCACTTTTTTCCATCTTACCAGGGATTTAATATTAATGTTCAAACATGAAATCACTCTGCAGTCACGGCAAATATTAAACGGTTAATAGATTATATACATTTTACATGTGTCATAATTTGTATGTGTAAATGCTCTGTTTTATTTACAGTTTTATCTTTCAAAAAGTTTAAACTTTCCAGGTAATGAAAGACAAAGCAAAGACCTTAAAATGTGAAAAGTGTATGTCTTATTGAAATCATAAAGTGAACAAAGAAGGAATACTATTCTCTGTCATTTATTTGGCTTCTTACAAAATAAAACTTGTTTCTTATCAAAAACAGCCCAATAATAAAGACAAACAAACAAAATACTCAAAATACGTTTATATATGTTTTCAGATAATAAATAATTACTTTTTAGTTATCCGAGCTATCATTTTGTTATTTTTTTACATCTGAAGTGTGCATTCATAGCAGAAATATAAGATTTTGAGAACAAGCTTTGAAAGCACACAAACTGGAGCTAATATCAGTTTACTTGCCTAAATACTGTTGAAACGTGTAACGAGAGCATCCACATAATTTACTCTTGTTTGGTCTTATTCTGCGTGATGAGGGACAAGAAGAGTCTGAGTAGAAATTAACATTTCCTTCCCTGCTTCACTTTCAAGTGGGGGGGTTGATGGCAAAGCAACTTAAGAGCTTCTTGTCCATTTAGATTTTTTTAAATTCTACAACTCCTGCATAAATGAGAGCAATTAGCTCCGATAATCAGGAGCTGAAGATGAGCTCGAGCTTTAAAAATCCTGCTCTTCAGAGACAGATGTCATTAAAATCATCACTGGTGCATAATCAGCAGTGTGCAGCGTGATTTCTACTCCTAACTCGTTCAAAATCTGCTTGAACGAGCTCGTGGCTCTTACTTCTGCATTTTTTGAAGAAGGAGTTCATGTTTTCAAAGAGCTCTCAGGTTGGATTTGTATTCCCAAACATCTGAAAAATAATAATAAGGACAAATTTAATGCATTTCTTTAGTAGTTTAATGCACGGGTGTTCAAAGTGTGGCCCAAGGGTCATTTGCAGCCCTTGCAGTGATTTTGTGAGGCCCGCAGCTGCAGTTTAAGCATGGGATCATTTTATCCAGCAGGTTAAGAGGTCGGTGCAAACTTTGTGAAAATTAGTTGGTAATCCTTTTTTATAAAATGTTTAGGCTTAACAGCAAAATAGATGAAAACAATCTTCTCCAAATGAACAATATTAAGCAAAATACAACCTTTTGCTATAATCTTTTTATTTTCACTTCATGGTACAAAGCACCAAAAATCTTTATGGATTTCTACCAGAAAGGAAACTTTTGGATAATGATTCATAAAATGTGACTAAATATTGCAGTTGATAAAATAATCAAGAGGGAAACTGGACGTTTTTAAATTAATATAACATGGTATCATCTACATACGAGTTGATCAACTTTATCAAACCATCTGTGAATCATTTGCAGCGACTGACAGCTGGATGGTTTTTCAAAACATTAATCAGCCTCTTGGGCTGTCCATGGTCCAAATGGATGAGCGACCCCATTTCAAAGGACACTTACCGTAATTTTCGCTGTATAAATCACAGTTTCAAAAATTAATAAATTAGCATGCCTGCAACTTATACAACAAAGTGATGCATTTATGTTTTTTCCACATATTTACAACCCAATTTTTGGCTGAGGTCTGACAATTTCATTCATGACATGGAGAATATTGAACACTACTGATTTCAGCCATTAGAGGGCAGTCGACTAGTATGGCAAGCCAAGTGTCTCATTAATAGGTAAAAGTGGTTATTTATGAGACACTTGGCTTTCCATACAAAGCCACCTTCATCTCGTTCTGGAACTCCTGGAGCAACCGTCAAATCAGCTGCATTTCACCGCTCCGCACAGGCGAAATGCAGCTGATTTGACCATTAAAATGCATTTATTAAACAAAAGTTAGATTGAGACACCTTTACTATAATGTCGAGCAAACAAATAATTGTTTTTAGGTGTTAATCTTGTTAAATTCTTGTTAAAGTTCTCCCGTGCACGCAGCCGCCATTTAGCGGTCAATCGATTTTTGGCACAACACCGGCGCATTTCTGTGTGGTCAGCCGTACGTGACACATCAGTGGTGACACATAATAGATGCAACTTATAAGGCGAAGCGACATATTTATGTTTTTTTTTTCCCACTTTATTAGACATAATTGGACTGATGCGACTTAAACAGTGATGCGACGTGTACAGCGGAAAGTATGGTAACTAACAGATGTTTCGTTTCCCATCCAGGAGGGTTTATCATTTCAAAATTAACTTTGAATTGGTGAAGCAGCCTTGTTTTTTTTAACTGTTTTGGGATTGACAATGACCTGAATGACTGAGAATCTTCACCAGTATATAGCTTTATAGTTGTATACTTTTTCTTGTAGAAAACCTACATATAGAGTTACCCTGACTCTTAAAGAAACATCTTATTAGTTTTAATCAAGGAAGGTTCTCTTTTTTTAAAGGTATAGTTAACTATCAATATTCTATTCAGTTTATTTATATGATGCCAAGTCACAACAGAAGTCATCTCAAGGCACTGAACAGAAACATTCATATGCATAAAATGTAAGTTAATATCTTTTATCTGAGGAGCAGACTGCTTTGAGTTTCACGTCATCGCAGAATCTCATCTTGAGCAAACATGAAGGTGACAGTGGAAAGAAAAAACTCCCGCGAGGAAGAAATCTTTAGCAGAACCAGGCTCAGGACAAGAGACCATCTGCTTCGATCGGCTGTAAAATAAGACTGCAGTCTGACAGCAAAGTGCTCTGTTAGGAAAATATGCAACAATAAGATATGTAATATAAGATGGAGCTAGGTTGTTGAGGGCTTTGTAGATTAGAAGTAAGATTTTGAATTCAATTCTGAATTTCACAGGGAACCAAGGGAGAGAAGCTAAAACTGGAGAGACACGAGCTCTCCTGCCAACTCCCATTGATATCCTGGTCTATTACAAATATGGCATGTCATATGCAGTATATATAGTATACTGTATAAATATACAGTACATATATAAATATACAGTATATATACAGTATATATACACAATATATATACAGTATATATA
>JAVCKU010000042.1:29883167-29893954 GCA_032273985.1 Hypsolebias coamazonicus | reverse complement strand
ATTTTGAACGATTTCGGGAAAACCGGACGGTTAGTTTCGGTTCCAAGCGATTCTCGATTCTCGATGCCCAACCCTACACATACGTACAGAGTGTGGAAAAACAGATGGACCAGAGCCATATGAAGAGACAGTTGTGACACTCCCATAGACTTATATGTAGAAAGAATGGAATACGGACGTCACGTGGGTCATGCAGCGGCCAATAGTTCCAAACATCAGCGTTTCCAGCATTGAACGTAGTTCATTCTCTGTGTTTCTGAAGTGTTTTTGCAGTTTTTGCGTTATGTCGTGCCAGTATATGCTCGAAGTGACTGACAGTGAGGAGCTGTTTGGAACTATTGAGAGCTGCATGAACCACATGACTGCGTATCGGCTAGTTCAAGGAGTGTTGCAACTCTATGGCGCTGAGAGGGACGGTCTGTGTCTGTTAATATGGAATGAGTGAAAATCAACACATATTATTAATGTGTTAAAAAATTTAGATTTAGGGTAAAAAAAAAAATCAAGTATTTTCACATAAACAGGTTCAAGTTCAAGTCAGGTACCAAGTTATTGGTGTAAAAGTCAAAGTCAAGTCACAAGTTTCTGAACATTTTTTTCAAATCAAGTCTAAAGTCTTGATATTAATGACTCAAGTCCAAGTCATGTGACTCGAGTCCCCACCTCTGTAAATCAAACTGTGAAATTTTAAACACCAGAGATCAGCTGTGGATGTGTCTCTGCTCAGAAAAGCCATAAATAATTTCAATCATTAACATTTAAGCAAACACTTCTGTCATCATCTCTGTCACACTCCACAGGTATTCCAGCTGAGATGTTCAGGACCTCCCTCAGGATGAGCTCCAGGATGCTCTGGGACAGCTCTTACCGTGCTGCTGCTGTTTACGCTTGTAAATAACCTGCTCCTCAAAAACAGATGGCTGTTTGAGCAAAACAATTTTGCATGAACTGCTTGTAAAGTTTAAAGGTCTGAGTCTTTTTAAGCATGGTAGTTTGAACTGGCCATTAGTGCACCAGTCTGGTCAGATTCCTCAAACGAGGTCACTCAAAGAGCTATGCAGAGCAGGTAAGATATTAATTAGCCTATTAGAACCCCTGCTTCAAAATGGCTAGAATATCCCTTTAAGCTGAGCTGTCTCGTGCAGGTGGGTCTGCTCCACCTTTGGGACACAGCTGAGACTTCAGCACACAGAACTGGACTCCTCAGGACAAAGTGAGGCTTGTTCTGCTGCTGACGTGGACCAGAACTTTCCCTGGTTTGTTCAGAAGGAGCGGACTGAGCAAACAGGACGCGGATCTGCACAGCCAGTCAAAGAAACAGGCTCGGTTCTGTTTGTTTTCCTCAGACCCACGTGTCTCCTGGAGCTTCTCAGGTGTTGCTGATTAAAAAAAACCAAACGCTCACTGAAGCAGAAATATAAAATATCAAGTGATCTTCCAGCGGCCGGTGCTGGACCGTTCCTCGGTTCTGTAAGTGAACTTACCTGTTCTGGTTCGGAGCTGCTGGGTGGTTCTGCTCCTCCACTGAAACTCCATGAAGGAAAAGTTGAAGAAGCCGAGTCTCCTCCTCTGCTGTCAGACGGACTTCAGGGTCCTGAGGTTTAGAGACCCCTGCTGGAAGAACCAGAACCCTGAGCTCCAAGCAAACAGGCCCAATGGTTCTGACCCACGTGTCCATGTTCTGACCTGGTTAGGTTCAATTAAACAATTTGCCCTGTCATTAAATCCTGTTGTGCAAAACATGACGTATAGACTTCATATATGAAGTGTGACGGTTTTAAACAACCCACGCTAACATAACTGCTGCTGATGCAAAAAGTTATATTTGACTCAAAATGTTCCAAAATAATGTTAATTTTCTCTATTTTACATTTAGTGTTTCTGTCAAAAGTTTCAAGTCTAAATCTAATTCATTGGATTAATGAACAGCAACCACTATATTATTTTTTGTTTGTTTGTTTACACATTATTTACAGGTAGTCTCATTGAGTCACAAGAGCTCATTTTCAAGAGAGACCTGTTTAGGGACACAATGGTGGTGGTGGAGGGCCTTGCTCAAGGGCTCAGAGTGGGGCAAATGAGGGTGGAGGCAGGTGTGGGTGTTTCAGCTTCTCCTCCCACATTTTGATGTTGATGCTGGGAGTTGAACCTGCAACTTTCCAATCAGAGGCCCATCTTCGCTAACCTCTGCGCCGCCACTCCCCTGAAACAGAAGTTCTGTTTTCTTTGTTGGAGAATGTGTTCATAGTTTATAAAAACCTGTCTGATGAATGTAAACTGAATGGAACACCAAAATGGTCAAAATAAAATAAATAAATGAAAAGTGTCATTATGAAATAAATAAGCCATCATTAAATACACCATTATGGAATAAAGTAATAATGTTTATATTAATAAGGACATTAAAAATGAAAATTTTAATAATAATGAGCTTAGTTAGTTCTTAGCTCATCCACAATCTTCAGACAATGATTGGATGCAACACAAACACTGATGAGTCCAGCTACAGGCAGGAGGTTGAGGAGCATTAAGTGTAGAACCACTCGACTGAGGAACAGCTTCTACCCTGAAGCTGTTAGACTCATGAATCTCTAATCAGGATTATCACTGTGGAAAAAAAATCACTGTAATGCCACTTTGATTGTTGATGTGCTGCTGATTATCCATGCTGCTGATCTCATGCTGCTGATGTATTTCATGCTGCTGTATTCACCTGTGCTCATCGGCTCACACATACTCATGTTCATGTTGCTGTTGTTCGGCATATTGTTTTTGTACTTAGTGCTTAGCGTATTCTTAATTTAGCGTATTTCTTAGTTCATATCTTAGATCTTTTTACCGTTTGTACTACTTCAAGTACAACACACAACAATAAAAAAAAACAGCTCTAAGTGATTCTCAAACTCTGCCTGGATCAAATGCCATGGAAAAAAGATGAGCCTTGAGCAAAGGTTTAAAGACTCAACAGTCTCAGCAGTCTTTAAATGATCAAGTCAATTATTTCACAGTTTTGGAGCAACAACCCCAAAGGCCTGGTCAGCTCTGGACTTCAGTTTGGATCTGGGGACATCTAAGAGAAACTGGTTGGTAGACAGGAATGCTCTAACTGGAGTGCAGATGTTAAGAAGGTCACATTAATATGATGGGGCCAGATCTTTTAAAACAAGTAATAAAATCTTAAAATATATCCATAAGTGGACAGGAAGCCAGTGGCAATGAGTCTAAGTTGGAAGAATCTGGATTGCACAACTGCATTTATCTGTTTGTCTAACTTAAAATCACTATAAAAAAAAAAAGATTCTTGACAGCAGAGTGGCAGTATGAAGCCAAGGGGCCACAAGTGTCAAGGGCATTACTTTTACAAAAGCTGAGTACTTTAGTTTTATTTTAATTTAGATTCAGGTAATTTTGTTTCAACCAGTCTTGGATATTGTTCAGATAATTCAAGAGTGGTTTCAGTGGGGTGACCCTGTCTAACATAATGGGCAGGTACAACTGAATATATTCAGCAAAGCAATGAAAAGGAATGTTATAGTTTCTAAAAATGGACCTAAAAGGCAACAAGTAAAGATTAAAAAGCAGTGGACCTAAAATAGACCCTTGAGGGACACCACAAATTTGAAGTGCCGCAGATAAAGAATATTCCACTGTGAAGAGAAAAACAGCTGTCAGTCAGTTAGGATCTAAAGTAGGATAAAATTGTGCCTGTGATACAAAGTACCAACCACCTGCTCAAGTTGTGACAAGATGTCGTGGTCCACAGTGTCAAAGGCAACAGAATGGTCTAAAAGCACTAAAACAGCAGAGTTTCCTGCATTAACAGTTTAATCATCAAGGTCGACAAAAAGATAATTAAAAACTCATAAAAGGGCTGTCTCTGTGCTGTGGCCTGATTTAAAACCAGAATGATTTCATTTTTTTAACCAATGTTTTTGGCAGTTAAAATATTTAAAGTAGATTAAAAACAACTTTCTACAGTTAAGGAGAACTGTTAGGTCAAGTTTTTTTTATTTTTTTTTAAATTTTTTTTTTTTTTTTTTTTTTTTTTTTTTTTTCATTATGAGTGGTTGAACCACAAAAGAAAAGTAAATAGAGCTAGTTGAAAGCTACTAAAAGTAAAAGTAGCTAGAATAGAGCCTGATACGAGGGACGTGCTAATCAGGAAACAATTAATAGACCAAGAGTGCAAAAAACGTCCTTAAACAGGCAAGAGGGAACACTGTTCAAAGGTGAATTGGAAAGCTATGTTGTCCGATGTCCTTTAAAATAGCAAAAGTCCCCAGCTCAAACTGTTCAAAGGTAGTGGAGGATGAAGAAGGTGGAGGGGTATGGGTAAATGGTAAATGGTTTGTACTTATATATTGCCTTTCTACCTTATTTCAAGACACTCAAAGCACTTTACACTACAATCTGCGCCCTTATTTACGCGTTCATACAACACTCTACTAGCTCTATACAAAGCTAATTGAACAAATCATTCTAAGAGACTACTCAGTGCTTTAGATCACATTCACTGATGGGACATACATCAGAGGTAATGAGAGGTTCAGTGTCTTGCCCAGGGACACTTCGGCATGTGACTGTTGATGGATTCAAACCCCCCTAACTCTTGCATTGGAGGAAAACTACTCTAACCAATCAGCCATAGCCACGCTGTCTTGCAGAGCTTAAAAGATCAGTTAACTTGTCCACACTGGACACAGAGCAGAACTGAGTGTTACAGGAGACAGTATCCTTAAATCTAATTTAAAATTGTGTGTGTAGAACATACAGATGATCCAGTCCATTCATTCATACCAGAGACCATTGCAGTGAGCAGAACAGGTAGATGACAGATTTCTACAGTAGACTCATTTATTCCATAAGACAGCACAAGATGCAGTGAGTGTCCTTTTTCATGAATGGCACCGGTGATGGACTGTGTGAGCTTAAATAGTCAATAACGTTCATGAACTATTTGACCAGCTGTTCAGCATCACAGCAGACATGAATCTTAAAATCACCATTTAAAGATGGTCACATCCTAGCATAAGTCCCATCTTTAAACAGAAAATTCTTAAATAAGATCTTGCTGTACTTTGTTGGTCGGCTACATGGATAGTCAGATACTTGTTGCACAGATCAGCCAGTGAAGATCCTGAAGTTCATGGCTCATATGAGAATCCTTTCTCACCACAAGTATGCGGCAGAGTCCTGCTCCAAATGGAGGGGTAGAGTCAGAAAATGTCTCCATTCATACAAATAGTTGCTCACAAGAAAGTGGAAGAAACCAGAGTTATTGCCAGATGACAGCATTTGATTCTCAACAAAAATCCTCCCGGCTTTCCGCGTCTCCTTCGGTGTCTCTGATGTTTTTAAAGTGCAGGACGCACAGCACAGATAGTCCGATATGTTTGACAGATGAGTAGGTAAACTTGATGACTAATTTCTCAAACTACACACCAGCAACTTAACTTACATGTTAGCTGCTCTGCTCAACCTCAGCAATGAGTAGTGAAGGATATACGGACTATATTCTATATACAGTATATTCATGTATGAATATTAAACAGTGCCGTGGAGACTTGGCATTGTATGGTTTTCTAAGTAATGTAGAAAAGTGCAAGTGGGAATCAACATTCTGTCGGTCTTTTCCAAGCTACGCCGGAGCACTTGCTGCTAATGCTAAGCTAGCTCTCCTCCTACGCACCATCACCATGTTACAGTATGTGGCAGATCGCTAGCCATGACTGGCGCCATCTTGACTTCAGACACACAACAGACATTATTATAACAACTGAATCATTTAATTAAAATTAATTGAAAGTACCGGTATGCATTCGGTGTTGTGTTAGTTCTCAGAGAATGTGTAGGTGAAGAAGTTCAGCAACTACCACACCAAATTTAATCTCAATACCTGATTAATTGATAGTCAAATCTTTTTGTGCCATCTTAAATGTGGTTGACTTCAAAATATAAACAGCTATACATAAATATCCAACAACTACTTTCTTAGAGGTTCACTAAATGCTATCTATTGATTCAACATTTTTTTTCTTTCTAATGCTAGGAAAAATAAACACACACGCACAAACAGACATGAACAAAAACATTATCACGAATTGGCCCATCTTCAATGGGGTACAATACAGTCTATTTATTCTATCACAGAATACACTGCTAATCAAACATATACTGAAAAAATGAGCATGTCAATAGGGAAACATTTTTGGGTGAGATAAAAAAAAATCTAATACAATACTTCAGCTTGTTAGCATGGCAACTAACACCCTTCACCAAGAACAAATAAGAAGTGGAAAAAATGGACTACCTACTGGGTGTTGTCAGCACAGGCTACACATAATCAATCAGCTATTAGCAAAGAGAAAACAAGCTCAATCCTTTATATAGCACAGTCTGGTCGCCAACTGACTCACTGGGTGATAAAATGTCTTTCTACTTTCAGTTTACAAATAACTCTTAATGATTAGGATCTTGCTACAAAACTGCAACACAATGTTGCACTAAGAGAAACATACTCCAGCTAATGGTGATGGTTTTATATTTTGGTAGATCTGGATTTTTTTTTTGTGTGTGTGTGTGTGTGACAAAAGCAGCTTTCGAAAAACTTAGACTGACAAATTATCTTCCTCCGCAAGTGGAACAATATTGTTCTGCTTGTTTCTGTGTGTGTTTGCCTGTAATGTTAGCAATACATCTCATGAACTGTAACAGAATTTAATGAAACGTTCAGAAAACCATTATGAATATCTGCAACTGATAACCATTTAAAGCCAATCTGATTAAATATTGTTGCTACAACTTAGGGATCTTAGCAAAGTCGAAACGACTATGGCTTGATAATTTTTACAGATATGTGTTTAAAATTTGGTGTAGATGAAGCTGAGGTAATCCTCAAGTTGTACTAAACACTTGTGCACAATTTTTGAGTTACATTTGCCATTACCTACTAGAATCGATTCTGCATGCATGTCAGCAAAATATTTCATGAAAAGACAAGTGGATGTTAGTGAAACTTTTTGAAAATAATTATTGGTTGTTCATCCGATGTTTACTTGTGCTTTGGAGCGGCTGTGGATGAGCGGTTAGAGCAGTCGTCCTCGTAAGAGTTGGGGGTTCAATTCCATCAGCAGTCACATGCCCAAGTGTCCCTAGGCAAGACATTGAACCCCTCATTGCCTCCAATGTGTGTCCCATCAGTGTATGAATGTGATAAAACACTGATTATTCTTTGTACAGATATAGTAGAGTGCTGTATGAATGGGTAAATGAGGGTACAGATTGTAATGTGAAGCACTTTGAGTATTTTGATAAGATAGAAAGGTGATATATATAAGTGCAGTTCATTTACCATTTTCATCTACAACTGATTAACGTTTGGAACCGATATCAAAGTTCATGCTCAATCATGCGGGTACAAAATTGAATATTGGTCAATCAGGTCATGTGGACATGCTGGACAGCCTGAACTTTGATGTCTTGAATCACTTTGGTTGTGGCTGCCTGCCTGGGCTGAGTCGACGGTGGACTGGACAGCCCCCAGAAACCATATGAACAGCAAACTGGTTGGTCCATTAAAGGCGTGTACTGCTTAGTGAGGAAAACAGCTTACTTGGGACTCCTCAGTCTGATGAAGCCCGCTGGATAGAGGGCAAAACATCTTTCCACAAAAAAGAAACTGTCCGTGTGACCTGATTGACCATTATTGGGTTTGGAATCAATCTGATTCTTGATTCATTTAAACAAAACTAGTCAACCCTGAAATGTCTCTAACTCTGCCAGTTTTACATATAATCAACTTAGATTTAGTGTGTTAGTAGCTGAGAATCATCACCAACCTACATTCTGACCGCTCATAGATGATGTTATGGATATTACAATATTGCATGAGATTGTACATATTGTTGTTTTCAAGGTTCACCCAAAATGGCTACAACCTCATCATCTTTCAACATACAATGACGTTGGGTTAAAACTCAGACATGGAGGCAGTGTGTGAAGTGAATTCCTTCAGTGAGTTATTTGGCTTTAATTTTTAATGGTTTCTGATTGACTTTATGACAGGTTTCCATTAAGCATCACACATTCACTGCTGATTAATTGAAACAGCTTATCAGAGAAAACAAAAAGAGGTAAGAGGTAAAAGTGGAGACGGGAAAAATAATCAAAATCACTCTCCTGAGAAAATGCTTGCTCTTCGGCTTTCATTTCTCGAGTCCAAATTTATTGGATGGTGGTTATTTTTAAACAGACCTTAATCCTCTTTTCACCTTCATTGGGAGATAAATAATTATAGTAATCTGGTTGAAGGAAATTTCATTTTAAAGTGTAAATTGTTAGAGTGGAATGAACTACTTGCTTCATGAAAGGTGAATTGTCTTCTCCTATTTTACACACGTGTTTGACAACATGGGACTTTGTTCAGGATCTACCATCTGCAGTTTGGAGATTCTAATTAGTACCTTTTGTAGACAAGTACCAATATGACACAAGCAGGTGCATGACAGGTGTATACTTAAAGAAAAATAGCACCCATTGTTAATTTTTGCTCTATATAAAGGACTGGGGGAATGGACTTCCTTCAAAATAGGGCAACTTCATCTTGTTCTCGTTGTAGTTTCTTTAAAAAAATCTAATAGCTTGTCTTGTCTTGCAAACCTCTTTAGAATATAAATGTTCTATAGAATTTAACTCACCCTCTTGTTGTGAGTAAACTGCTACATGCTTGTAATGAGCAGGCCACCTTTGTCCTACCCTTGAGCAAGGCAGACATTCCCCAGACATTCTGCCAGTTCAATTGTGAAGATGACCCCACATTCTGATCTCTGTGGAAGGAGCAGTGAAAATAAAGTTTCACAAAAATGATCAATCGCTGTATCACGTTCTTGTTGTATTCAAACAGTTTAGGGGAAAAATGAACTGTTATCTCAATACTTCAAGGTATATTGTTAATATTACAATTAATAACATAAATAGATCTTGCTTAACCTTGTAACCACTACCTTCCTACTGGCCATTGATTATGGTCACATTATTTACATAAATGCCCCTGCCAGCTATTGTAGTTGCAGATGTTGGACGCTGTGTACCATGGTGCACTAAGATTCATAACTGGTTGTAACTATCGTACCCATCATTGCACTCTGTACTCCTTGGTCAGTTGTTCATCATTATCTACACATAGACTCTCACATTGGTTCATCTTCATCCATAAATCCCTCCTTGATCTGCTGCCTTCTTATATCTCCTCCCACATATCACGCCATCAGTGCAGTTACAACATGTGCTCTCAGGCCTTCATTACTTGCAGCATTCTCTCACTGCGACTGAACCTGGTAAAAAGGCCTTTTCAGCCCATGTAACATGGAACACCTTACAACAGGAACTAAAGTTGTACACCTTGATTTCTTTAAGGGGTTTCAAACATTTGATAATATCAATGGACAAATCAAAGGAAGAATGTTCTTGATTTTAGTATTTCACCTTGTTTTACAGCACTCAGATTTATTGTTTTGTACACTATTATTTTTTTAACTGTAGATTATTGTTGTAATTGTCTACTGTTATGTTGTCTGTACTTTATATGTTCTGTCTGGAACAGGTCCCTCTTGTAAATGAGTCCTCATGGCTCAATGAGGCTAATCTGTATAAATAAATCTTGAAAAAAAATCCTTATAATGTTGAAATTAATTAATGTTAATGTTGAAATAACCATGATAACCTGATGGATGTTCTAAAGTTTAGCACACATTTAATTAAACTCAGCACTTATGTTCTTCGGGTGTCTCTCCTCTTTGAATGTGTCATGATGTTGTACAGTCCACTGCTGAATGTCTTCTGGGCCAGTATGAGGCCTCAAACCAGACTTCCTGTCAAGTTTGGTCATAACATTTTGAAAAAGGTCTTTGGTCAATTCAAAGCAATTAGAGAAACAAAACTCAAACTGATTAAAAATAATGGCAGTTGGCAACAATGATCTTAACCAGAGGCAGACCATCTTTTATGATTTATTCATGTTCCTCAGTCTATTTTTATCTAACTAAGGATAATACTGAATGACAATAAAGCATAAAAAAGCAGTAGAGCAATGTTGCTCTTCAGAAATCCGTCTGCCAAAGGAAAAAGGTTTTGAGGACAAGTGATGCAATATAGAACTTTGTTAGTTTTTCTTCATTTGTAAGCTTCATATTTGAAATGAGGACAATACTGTACAGCCAAAACAGTGCTTATTTGTATTATTTTGTCAAACATGTTTTTAGTGGTATGAGATTGCTGGATTTGAGCCAAATAAAAAACATTTTTATTGAAAATCTTAAAGTTTCTGACCACAAGACTCTAAATTTGAACTGACTGGCTAAGAATGTTGTGTTAGTTGTTTTTACTTCTTAATTAAACAATGGCTAGATAATTAACATTTGGAGAAATTTGTTTTATCATATGTATGGTTTCAAATAACTTTGAACCTCTTCCAGTCTGGATCTGTTTTGGAGTAACAATGGCTCTATAGTTATTGTGTTAAGGGCAAAGGCAGGGTGCAAAGTTCACAAACAGACATTATCTACAAAAATAAACATGTTTATTATAGAAAGAGTAAATATTTTGTCATCTAGTAATTTTTTTTTTCCTGGGTCACTGTGACAATATCATTGATAATTATAATACCACAATTACATTTGCAATTTTCAACAACAACAACAAAAAAAAAAATCTCAGTTTAAAAGAACAGAAAAATGGACAAACTTGTCATGAGTGTTTCATGTACGGACACCATTGGCATCAGAAGTATT
>JAVCKU010000042.1:29859842-29871726 GCA_032273985.1 Hypsolebias coamazonicus | reverse complement strand
TGGTACTGTGAAGCGCTTTGGGGCCCCTCATAGGGGGCTGGAAAGCACTATATAAGTAAGCTCCATTTACCATTTACATACCGGGCACATTCTAGGTAGGAATGCTCAGAAGCCAAAGTGTAAAAAGTTCCTTTTTTTTTTTTTTTACAAATGATCTCCCATTGGTATCCCATCAGCTTTAGCCTGAGAGAAATGCCTTTCGGAGTTTACCAGTCCAACAGACCATAACATTCCTTATCAAACTTGTATTTATTGAATGATAAATGTCTTATCAACCCATGAGGATGAATGTTTTTTGCAGGTACATCAACTTGTCTTGATGCTACAATCTGGAGATGATCCAGGGTTAGAAAGCAAACAAAAAGTTTTGATTTATTACAGAGACTGGTAGTACTTATACCCAACGCATGTCTTCAGTTCATCTACCGTAGTTCTTTTTTCTGTACAAGATACATTGCACTTGTACTGCATACATGAATAGCAGTTCATTATGAAATATTGTGACATGTTTTTATTCATCATGAGGTCCAATGTGTCAAAATCATTTTCCTTAAGTGGGTTGATTTAATTTGCCAACATTACAACTCCAAATTAAACTTACTGTATAAATATAGTAACTGCATGTGCTTGAAAGAAGCTTAGAAAAGCAAATTATTTTGCTCTCAAGATATTAGCGGCAAAACAAACAGCTGAGTGATTGACTGAGACCTAACCTCTGTCTTTCTCTTTTTCTATTTTTTTTTCAGAGAACACAAACACCAGATGAACTATGAATGCTGAACACAATGATCTCCACCCTCCAGTGCCAGACAATGCGAGGTCGTAGGCTGAAGGGGGCATTTTCCAACCCCCTTTTTGTGCTGCTTTTAGCTCTTCAGATCCTGGTGGTAGCTGGACTAGTTCGTGCTCAAACCTGCCCTTCTGTCTGCTCATGCAGTAACCAATTTAGTAAAGTCATATGCACTCGGCGTGGTCTACGAGATGTACCAGATGGCATTTCAACCAATACCCGGTACCTGAACCTCCAGGATAACCTCATTCAAGTAATCAAAGTGGACAGTTTCAAGCATCTGCGTCATCTGGAGATCCTGCAACTGAGCAAAAATCATATACGCAGCATTGAAATTGGGGCTTTTAATGGGTTAGCCAGTCTCAACACACTAGAGCTCTTTGATAATCGACTGACAACAATCCCCAATGGAGCATTTGAGTACTTGTCCAAACTTAAGGAACTGTGGCTAAGAAACAACCCCATTGAAAGTATACCATCATATGCCTTCAACCGGGTCCCTTCTCTTAGAAGACTAGATTTGGGTGAGCTCAAACGTCTCTCCTACATATCTGACGGCGCTTTCAAAGATTTGAGCAACTTACGCTACCTAAACTTGGGAATGTGCAACCTCAAGGAGATTCCCAACATTTTACCATTGATTAGGCTTGAAGAGCTAGAAATGTCAGGCAACCAGCTCTCTGTCCTCAAGCCCAGCTCTTTTACAGGATTAGTGAATCTTCAAAAGCTGTGGATGATGCATGCCCAGATCCAAACTATTGAGAGAAATTCATTTGATGATCTTCAGTCACTGGTGGAGCTGAACTTGGCTCATAACAACCTGACATTTTTACCACATGACCTCTTTACACCATTGCATCGTCTTGAAAGAGTCCACCTCCATCATAACCCTTGGAACTGTAACTGTGACATTTTGTGGCTCAGCTGGTGGCTTAAGGAAACAGTGCCTGCCAATACCAGCTGCTGTGCTCGTTGCTTTACTCCCTCAGACTTTAAGGGACGCTATATTGGAGAACTGGACCACAGCTACTTCCAGTGTGACGTTCCTGTTATTGTAGAGCCACCCAGTGACTTAAATGTGACTGAGGGCATGGGTGCTGAGCTTAAATGTCGTACAAGCTCACTGACCTCTATCTCTTGGCTCACACCAAATGGCTCTTTGGTGACACATGGGGCTTATAAGGTGCGTTTGTCTGTACTCAATGATGGGACACTAAACTTCACTAGTGTAACAATGCAGGACACTGGAACTTACACTTGTATGGTTAGCAACACAGCAGGCAACATTTCGGCTTCTGCTGTGCTCAATGTTACTTCTGTGGATAACAGTGGGGTGACTTATTTTACCACTGTCACTGTAGAGGTGATTGGGAACCCTGGGGAGGAAAGCCAAACATCTCTTCCCCCATTTGAATGGATACCGTCCTCAACTACAAAGGGTACTCCTGTTTCAACACGAACCACAGAGCGGACTTACACCATCCCAGTTCTGGATTTGGATGGAGAAGGAGCCCTCAATGGTCTGGATGAAGTGATGAAAACCACCAAGATTATCATTGGCTGCTTTGTGGCGATTACACTTATGGCTGCTGTTTTGCTGGTAATTTTCTACAAGATGAGGAAGCAGCATAACCAGCAGGATCCTGATGGCCCTGCCTCCTCCATGGAAGTTATTACTGTTGAAGAAGAACTTGCAGGTGTTGCTGCTATGGAGAGACACCTATCGCTTCCTCCACTTGAGCACTACAACCACTACAACACCTACAAAACCACTTACCACCATGCTCCTATGCTCAGTACCATACACAGCTCAGCCACACAGGAACCTTTACTGATTCAAGCTTGCTCAAAAGACAATGTCCAAGAGACCCAAATCTAATCATAAGTTTGACTTCATGCCCAGTAGTACCAATACCTTGGAATACAATGGCTCAAAACATCAAAAGAAAAAGAAAAATAATAAAAAATGCTGTTGACTTGACAGTTGATCTTAACTATGACACTTAATCAGCATTTGGCAAAGGAACAACATCTGATATTTTAAAAGGGGTCTTTACAAATACCAAGATTATTTATTAAAATATGTCTAGTGGCTAAATGGAGACAAATTATTTGTGATAGCTTTTTAGCTTATTTTATTTCTCTATGTGTAATATTGCTTAAGGGAAAGAATGGTTTATTAAATGTGATTCTGTTTGGTAACAAATGCAGCTTGCTAAACCAATAGAGGTTTTGGTCCTGGCCATAAATGAATGTGGTGCCATATATGAATATGTCCATTCTCATAAGAAAATAATGTAACCTGGTAAAGGACTTTTTTTTTTTTTTTTTTTTTACGTTTATTTGAAACTTAGTCAGCAGATTATATCTAATACGAAGGAACTTTACAAAACATCAAACAAAACATGCCAGGGTATTTTCCCCACTATCATATTCCAGCTGTCACTCAAGATAAGATTAGATCTTTTTAATGACACAGCTCTGGATTATATCACAGTGAAACCAGCATGCCTGCAGAGCAAAGCTGGCAAATGAGTAAATGTGCATTTCCCCTGTGGCTCCTGAACAACAGCCATACATCCTTCACTTTAATTAAGATTAAGGTCTTGCTCCCACTCCCTCTCCTCACATTTCTCTAGACTCTTACCCTTAACCATTTTCCTTTTGATCTCTCTTTTTATATCCAGGAATTATCTATTATCCCAGTCAATATTCTCCTTGTTTTTGCTTCACTCTTTTATTTCTGTTCCTCCATCTGTTTTTGTTTCTCAGTCGCTGAGCTCAGGCATGTTCCTCACCCATCGTCATATCTCATTTGTCTCGCTTTGTGTATGCCACGCAGCGGCAGAATTTTTCTTAGGAAAGTGAAGGGTAGCATAAGGTTGTGATCTGTAGCCTCACTGTTAACCTGGTAATGATCTACGTCCACTTGGTGTTGCAGCACCTTGCCGTCACCCCAGGGTCACACAAGCCCAGGCGCTGATAGTCCATCTGTTAGTACAGATAAAAAGGCAAATGAGGCCGATTTGTAATGCAGTGTGACCCTGTCAGATGAACGCAGACAGGGCTAACATACTCAGTGAAGCAGCTAGGAACCTGTGACAAAATAAGAGGAGATGGCTTATAGCTCATTAATCTGTATCAGCAGTTCATTTCCAGACTAACAGAGGAAAGCTGATAAGAAAACAGCATGAGACTTTGTGCCCAACAACTCACAGGGGGTAGAGGCCTTTGATATTGAGGCGACCCCTGCTCGGTCTCTTTTTTTGGCAAAGAAACAACACACACAGACTCTTTGATGTTGCATCATGGATGATCAGAACATTATGTCTTCTTCAGTCCATTTACATGCTGTTTTTTTCTTTTTAATTTAGTGTCGGGATGAGGTAGGCTCATGCAAGTGGATAATAGGGATGAAAAGGGAGAAACAGAGGTTAGACACATAAAGCCAGCATTGACCATGAGGGGTCTTCATACAAAGATATTGCAGATATGAGGAGACTGAAGTGGAAAAATAGATAAGGAATAAGGACGCAAACTAGCCATCAGCAGTCGCCATGGAAACAGTGACCTTGTGCAGAAAGCAAGAAGCGGTAGATATGCCTTTTGCTTTGGTCTCTGTGCAACAAGCATATTTTAATTTCCCACAGGCAAATTCCTGCCCTGGTTGTCGACCAAAAGTGGCTTAATGGAATACATATTTACATACACGTTTGGAAAGGGCTTGACCCAAACATGACATCATGTTGAGTGATTTCAGTAAAATAATTTATAATTTTATATTTTAAAAAAGCCCTTTGTTTAACCTTTTTTTTTCCCTTGCCATCCAACTAATCCCATCAGACTTTCTAACTCTCAAACTTTAGTCACCAAATTGTACTTTGTAACTTATTGGCAGTGTTCTTACTTTATTAAGGTATTTTTATAATGGTGTGATGGCATGTGGAACAAGATGGACATCAAATTAGGATTTTCTTTTTAATTTGCTATAAGCTAAGAAAAAAAGGCAAGAACAGTTGAAACAGGATCTATTCACCACCAGCCTTTCATTATGAATGACGAGAACAGGGCGGTAAATGGTAATGACCATGAGTAAGCCATTCTTTCCCCCTTTTTTTTCCCTTTCAATGCTCAATTCCTTTTCAACGCTTTTGGTGGAAAATGATTCAATGTTCTTACTGGCTACAGTTAAAAAACATTCAGAATTTTTTATATATGTATTTGAGGGTTGTGAGTTACTCAGAATGAATGGAATATCTGTCTTTTGGTACTGTAGTTGTTCAGACAGGACAGATTATGTGGGGAGGTTTTTAAGTGCTGAGATGAAAATGAATGAAGACTATCATGCAGAGTGTGGGACTTAGTATACCAGCAGACTGAATTTGTTTGCTTTCTTTTTTTTTTTTCTTTTTTTTTTTTGGTGCAAAACCCTCAGCCAAGGTGATACAATTCCTGTGTGTTATTCTGCCAACTGTCCATTAATGGGGAGGGTTATTGTATGTGGGAACATTCTCTCATTTTTTGGAGAGAAGAATCATCACATGGCAAAATTTCTACAAAAAATATTTTCAAAATATAATGCAAAAAAAAAACTTCAGATCATAATTTTACATGTGCTCTTGTTGTTTAAAAAAATACAAAAAAAGCAAAACAAAAACAAGAAAAAAGACAGTGCTTGTAGGGAGTTAAATTTTACGAAGGATAATGTTCGATTATTGATACCTGAGATTGTAGTTCATACTGTAAATGAATATGAATAAAAATTGCAATTCTCTTTTTTTTCAAGAGATTTTATGTCTTGTAATGTTCATGGTGTCATGAGTGTTGTTGCTGTTGTTGTTTTTCTTTCAGCTGATTCCTTCTGCAGGGAACAAAGATTTGGCATCTGTTTTACACCAGATGCCAGTCCCTGATGCAACCTGTGCTTGAACCATAGAACCGTCAACCATCACAGCCATAAGACCACAGAACACACTACAGAATTACCACAACCCCATGGTATAATCACAGTGATCTGTTTATTTTATTAAAAAAATGATCAATTATCCAGGTCAGGTATGAATCTCTGCCTCAGGAGAAGGAGTTCAAGAATCTGGGAGCATTGTTCACCAAGGATGGTAGGATAAAATGGTAGATGGGTCAACGGTTTGGTGCCTCATTTGTAGGAATAATGGTGTTGCTCTGGTCTGCCATGATGAAGAAGAGCTGACTCCTAAGGCAAATGTCTCAATTTCACAGATTTGTCTATGCTTTAACCCTCACATATGGTCATGAGAGGTGGATTATGATGGAAAAAAAGAGATACTGGATAGAATGGCTGAAATAAGATTCCTTTGTAGGTTGAATGTTTTCAGCTTTTGAATTAAAGGGAGGAGTGCTGCCCTCCAAGGAGAGTTTAGAATACAACCACTGCTTGTTTCTCTTACAAGCAGTAAAATGACGGGGTTCAGATAAAGATACTTTATGGGTGTCGTCATCTGGAATTTTTGGGCATGTCCTGCTGGGAGGGGACCTTGAGGCAAAAACATTGCTTGATGGATTTTACACTATATCTTCACTGGGCTGGAAATACTTTCAGGATATTTCCCTTCCAGATCTGTTGCCTCCATGACATACCATATTTTCTGCCGTGCACGTGGCACTGGCCTATAAGTCGCATCAGTCCAAATATGTCTAATAAAGTGGAAAAATCCATAAATACATTGCATCTATTATGTGTCATTGCTGATGCGTTGTGTTTGTTACGCGTCACTGCTGATAACCCGGAAATGTGGGCCAAACCTGGAAATGTTGGTCCAACCCAGAAATGTGGGCCGAACCTGGACATGTGGGCCAGTGCTGTGCCAAAAATCAATGGGCACCAAATGGCGGCTGCAGTGGCGTGCACTGGAGGACTTTAACAAGAATTTAACTAGATTACCACTTTAAAACATATATTTGTTTGCTGAAAATTGTAGTAAATGTGTGTCTCAGTCTAACAATTGCTTAAAATATGCACTTTGATGGTAAAATCAGCTGCATTTCAAAACCTGATTCGTGGAAGCGTACATTCTGAGGGACGAGCTTCTATGTGTTTCTTGGAAATTTAACAAGATAAATACCTTAAAACAATTATATGTTTGCTCAAAATTATAGTAAAGACATGTCTCAGTGTAACGTTTGCTTAATAAATGCACTTTACCAGTAAAATCAGCTGTATTTTCAAAAGCCGATATGCAGAAATATGAACATGCAGAGGGCGACTGGGTCCATTTCTTCAGAATTTGACAATATAACCACCTAAAAACAATTCTTTATTTGCTCATCTTTATGGTAAAGGTGTGTCTCAGTTGAACTTTTACTTAATTAATGCACTTTGACTGTGAAATCAGCTGCATTTCGCCAGGGTGGCACAGCAAAATGAAGCTGACTTGGTTGCTCCAGGCAGACGATGGTGGCAGTCTATGGCAAGCCGATTGTGTCATTAATAGCTACTTGTACCTATTACATGATACAATGGCACGCCTTACTACTCGAGCACTATCTAGTGGCTGAAAATAGTAGTGTTTTTTTTCTTTAATATTTTCATTCAGAATGAATGAAAACAGTCAGCCAAAAATTGGTTTATAAACATGGGGGGAAAAAATCCATAAATAAGTCACTTTGGCGCATAAGTCACAAGTCATGTAAATTATGCAAAAAACAAACAAACAGTGCATTATACAGCAAAAAATATGGGAAGCATAAATGCATGAGAAAATGAATAGATGGATGATCATGAGTACATTATTTCAAAATGGGCAAATTACAATGATCTCTGAGAATGCTCAAATAAAATGAACACACCTAAATGTATTTACATTTATTTACATTTATTAAGCTATGTGAAGTCAGAGAAGGGAAAAACAAACAGTTTCTTGCCCGTTTTAGAAGAACTGGAACATATTCTTTCAACATAGAACATTAGGTAAATCAGATTATAGACATAAAAATGTCACAGATAATAAATATAATGACTAACCTGTGTGAAGTATGTAGGTTCAAAACACAATCATCTGGTGTTGAAAACTACGGAATAGTAGTGGGTTTTTAAACGGGATTTGAAAACCGAGAAGGAGTGGTCCTGTCTGATGAGCAGAGGTAACTCATTCTAAAGTCTTGGGCATGCAACAGAGAAGGCCATGTCACTTCTGCACTTAAGACGAGTTCCTGGAACTGTGAGGAGCAATTGGGCCGCTGACTGCAGAGAATGTGGTGGGACATTCGGCTGTAGCAAATCAGAGAGAAGGGTGTGTGTGTGGGGGTGGGTGGGACTGTTCAGCGATTTGTAGACATACAGGTGTATTTTGAATTGGATTCAAAGGTGAACCGGTAGCCAGTGCAGGGAGGCCAAAACTGGTGTACTGTGCTCTCTTTTGCCTGTACTGGTTAAAAATCGGGCTGCTGCATTCTGGACCAGTTGTAATCGTGCAATGGAGGTCTGACTGATACCAAACAAAAGTGAATAGCAGTAATCAAGCCTAGATGCAACACATGCATGTATTACTGTCTCCAGGTTATTTTTGGACAATATGGGCTTCAGCTTAGACAGTCGCCTCAGTTGGAAAAAACAGGATTTAACAATCATGTTTACATAACTGTTGAGTTTCATGGAAGGATCCATTATCATGCCCAGATTTGTGACTTTTTGTTTTTCAGACAGGGCTAGAGCAGAAAGGTCGATGGAGTGGTTGGTGATCGTGTTGTTGGGAGGGAACAACATGGCTTCAGACTTCTTTTCATTGAAACTTAAGAAATTTAAAACCATCCAGCCCCTGATGTCAGCCAGGCAGTCGAGCAGAGGTTGAATAGAGCAAGAACCATTGTGTCTTAGGGGGAAGTAAATTTGACAGTCGTCGGCGTAGAAGTGGAAAGGTATGTTGTGTTTCTGGAAAATAGCACCAAGTGGCAGCAAGTATAAGGAGAATAGGAGAGGACCCAGGATGGACCCCTGTGGAACCCCCCATTTAAGTGCTGCCATTGCAGAACTGAAATTGTTGATGGAAACACAAAATGATCTGTCAGTGAAGTAGGATCTGAACCAATTGAGGGCTGACCCTGTGATGCCCACCCACTGTTCCAACCTAGCAATGAGGAGCTCATGGTCAATGGTGTCGAAAGCGGATGTAAGGTCAAATAGGACAAGCAGCACAGAATCACCAGTGTCTGTGGCTAAGAAGATGTCATTAAAAACCTTCAGTAGGGCAGTTTCATTGATGTGGAGAGGTTTGAAGCCAGATTGGAATAACTTAAGGATAGCGTGGTCCTCCAGGAAGCACTTCAACTGGGACTCAACTATTTTCTCCAGAAGTTTAGAAACAAATGAGAGTCTGGAAACAGGCCTGAAGTTGGATACAACTGAGGGGACAAGGTTTGTTTTTTTCAGGAGAGGTTGAACAGCAGCATGTTTTAATGTTTTTGGTACCACACCAGTGGATAAACTGCTATTCACAATAGCAAGAATGGAAGGACCTAGAGTAGGAAAAACCTCCTTTATTAGCCAAGAGGGGACCACATCAAAGGGGGAACCAAACGGTTTTGCTGCACATGACCTGACCTAGAGAAGACAGAAAGATTGGTTCAAAATGGTCAAATACAGCAACAGATTGAGGTGGGATGGATTGTGAGCTGGAGGAGAAATGAGAGCCCGGTTGGTAGCAATTTTTTTCTAAAAATGAATGTAGGAAGTTCTCGCACAACTCAGTCGAGGCTTCTGGAGGTGATGGTTCAGTGAGGTGGAGAACAGAGTTTAGGGTGGAGAACAGGACTCATGGATTGTGAGAGTTTGAGGCAATGATATCAGAGAAGTATTGGGATTTAGCAGTTTTTACTACTTTCTGAAAATGGCACTAACTCGCTTTTAGTATGTATTTGAAAAGAGACCTGCAGCCTGTCTTTTCTCCATTTGCGCTCTACTCTCCTGCACTGCTGTCTAACAGCTTTGGTGACATCATTCAGCCAAGGTTCTGCTCTGAGTTTTAATTTTCTAGATTTAACAGGAGCAACATGATCCAGAGCCTTTAAGCAGACTGAGTTGAACTGGGATGTCAGCTCTTTAGTGGTGGAGAGAAACATCGGGGGCTAAATTATCATTTCAGATTTGTAAACAACTGTGAAACATGCAGCAGTGAAATGGTTAGTGGCACGGCTGCTACGTGCAGGAATGCACAGCTTAGGAGTAAGATGGGGGAAGGTGAACTCAAACCTGACTGGCATGTGGTCTAAAAACACATTGTCACTGATTTCAAGATTAGTAACAGTCACATCACGTGTTAAAACAAGGTCCAGTGTATGTCCACGCTCTTGGGTGGGACCGTTTACATGCTTATTTAGATTAAATGAGTCCAATAAATCTCAAAAGTCCTTAACAAAGGGCTTCTCATGACAGCACACATGCAAATTAAAAACACCAATAATGACTACACAATCATATTTTGGTGTGATTTCAGCCAAGAAATCAGAAAATTCATTGATGAAATCCTTAGACCGAGGTGGACGGTAGACGAGAGCACATAAAATCGCAGGCGAATGGCCGAGTTTAAAGACAGACAGCTCAAAACTGGAGCAGGAGACTGGGATGGGCAGTTGTTTACAGTCAAAAGATGATTTGAATATTGTTAATAATCCACCACCATGACGACCTGATGGCCGCGGGTCATTAAAATACAGACAGTTCAGTGGTAATACTTCTGTCAAGGCGCTGGACTCACCCGGCAACATCCAAATCTTTGTGATGAAGAAAAAGTCCAAATTGTGCTCCTGAAAGTACGTTGTAATCCCTGAGGATGAAAGTTTTGTTGGTGACAGATCTTGTGTTAACCACACACATCCTGATATCATCCTAGGTGGTTCGACCAGTGGTGGAGTGAGTGCGTGCCAGTGGCCGCAGATTTTCATTAACAACTCCTCCAGGACCAGCAGTCAGCTTTGCCGGCAAACAACTCCCATTGTTTACCTGCAGGGCGCAGGGCTTTCAGCTTCACCAGCCAGCCAGCTCATTTTCCCCATCATCTGGAGCAATATTTCCAAGCAGGCAGGTGAGGAGCGCAGCGGAGGTAAACAGGCATGTCTGCCAGCAGTGGGGGAAGAGCTGGGAGCGCAGGGGGGGGGGGGGTCCAGAGGTACGCTCATACTGGCCCAAATAAGCGACATCAGCGGCAGCAGATCCAGGAGATGTTGTCGATCATACACCAGTAGCACTTTTATGTCCCTGATGAAAAACAAACAAAACACAAAAAATCCGAATACTGTCAGCAGAGGTGGATTGTAAGACATGAACACGGGCGCCATCTTACCGGAAGTCATAATCTCATTCCACCACATGTACCACATGAGATGCGAATGCCAAATAAATCACTCTGATTCTGACTTAGTTACAGCAACCTTAAAGCGCTCTGGTATGTATCCATTCATTAAAGACAAATTAAGCAGATCCAAAATGTGGACATCAATTAGGGGAACTGCCTCTGGTTGGGATGGGATCTAGCAGACGTGAATAGTTTGGATGAAACTATTTATTTTACAATTCAGAGAGCTCAACAGGACAAAAACAGTCCAAACACAAATCAGGTTCCAGTAATATCTCTAAAGCTGCATCGTCTGACACGGGACCAGGGGTGGTAGAAGGAAGGATGGTTTGAATTTTCTTTCTAATTGAAGTAATTTTATCTTTTTATTTAAATATTTTAAGGATCTCATGAAGTCACCACTGCTTATAGTTGTAGGGATACATGGTTCAACAGAGATGGGACTTTCAATTAGTCTAGCTATAGTAATGAACAGAAACCTAGGGTTATTTTTATTCTCATCTATTAAAGATGATTAATATAAAGTTCTAGCTTTATGCAGAGCATTGTTACACAAAGTATGTTAGCAGACTATCTTTCCAAGTTAAATAAAATTATGCAACATTAGTAGAGTGTCATTTTCAGTGTCATTGTCATTTTCTTGGGAGTGGTGGCGCAGAGGTTAAGAAGGTGAGCTTGTGATCGGACGATCGCCGGTTCAAGCCCCGGTACCGACAACATCAAGAATGTGGGTGGGATAGGTGAAGCAGTCACACCTGTCTCCACCCTC
>JAVCKU010000042.1:29707631-29717655 GCA_032273985.1 Hypsolebias coamazonicus | reverse complement strand
TCCCGGTAACCGGCTTTTTCGGTATCCGGCCGGGCCGGTAGAACGGAACTAAGCCGGATACCGAGGACTACCTGTATTTTGTTTTGTTCATATCATTCATCAAAATGTTGCAGCTCAACTAGGGAAACTACAATATAATTTCTAATAAAAACAAGGATTTTGGTGAAACATTAGAGAAAACTCAACTGTTTGGGCTTCAGTTGTTCACAGTAAGTTGTTCTTTGGATGAGTGAATTAGATCATTAAACTTGTCAGATGTTCTATATAAAATGCTATAGAAAGATAAAATGTTGAATGTGGGTCTAAAAGATTATTTTGCTGCTCACAGTTAAAGAATTGTGGAGGTTCAATTTTGAGTTTTCACACAGCAACTATTTGAAGATTATGTTTCAGTCTGTTTCTATTCTTTTTTTCCCATGTGTGCTGCTGTCAGGGAGTGACCAACTCATCTGTGTGGTTACTATGGTGACTGTAATAAGCAGCTTTACCACTGATTTTACATTTACACACATTATGCTTCTTATATAGTTTGTAAACCAAACTTAGGCATTTTGCTTGCTTAGCTCGTTACAAGGCTGATTTTGGATTTTTGTGAAGTATCTGCATTGGCACCTTTAAATTTTGTTCTCATTAATTATTCATGAGCTTAACAGAAGACATTGGTTGACCTTAGTGTTACAAAGGAGAAAAACTGGCATCAAAAATAGTACAAAGTAATTACTTTGATGAGGTACTCTTGAGTCTCTCCTCACTGCTCTCCCAGTGCTGGCGCTCCAGTTTTGCCAGGTAATTCTCTTTCTGCACCGTCTCCCATGTTATGAGTCTCTGGTCCAGTCCTGCTGGCAACTCCCTCTCTGACAACACACAAAAGCATTATTGCCTAAGCACACACACAGAGAGAGGCAGAGAAATACTCAAACATAATTCTATGAAGATAAAAGGAAAGGCACAGAGAAAACTAGACAGCTTTGAAGTATTTCACTACAAGCAATAGGGAATGGTTTTAAAGTCCCTAATGGAAGCATGGTTGTAGAAGTTTCATACCAAGATGCTCCTGCTTGGACTCAGGTCTTTTTACCAGGCTGAGAAAGAGCTGAGAAAGATGGCTGATGATGATGAATGGAGGGGCAAGTGCTGGACGACTGTAGTATTCCACAATTAGATTGTATCTTTGGAACTTCCAGAAAATATCTGTATTACCCTGAACTACCTGAAAGGTGTAGCTGCAAATCGGGGCAAAGGACACAAATCAATAGTACTTTTATTGTCTTTAATTCATAAACAAGCAGCATACTTTATTGATTCAAACCAGAAATAACCCCATGAATGGTTTTCTGGATTGTCAGCTCTTTACTAACCTGAACATGGCAATGAGGAGATTGAGCAGCAAGACATTGGTGACAAGAAGGAAGATAACAAGCAGCAGAATGACCAGCCAGTTGGCATAGATGTTGGGACATGGCGGCCGTAGTCCCATGACAATTTCCTCTGAGTCATTGGTGCAGTTCATCTCAGGCATTCTGGCAGCTGGGGTTCATTTAACAAGAAGGCAAAAAAAATGAAAAAAGATTGAAAAAATATTCAAGACCTTTAAGAGGAAAACAAAGTCATACCTTATCCAAATAAAATACTTTATTAAATTAGCAGGATGGCAATGCATAATACAGCCCAATATGTACTTGGTATTTACAGGGTATATACCTGTTACTGGTTATGTGCCTGTTACTTATTTTGTAAAAGGTGCTTATGGGGATCATGCCATTTACCTAGGATTTGCCTGGTATTTACCATGCACGTGTCAAGTATGTACCTAGTACATACAGTCAGGTAAGTTCCAGGGTTTGTACCTGGTACTTTCAAAAAACAGGCTTTATTTTAAAGTGACTTGTTACCTGGTACAAATTAAGTATGTATCATGTACTTACAGGGCCATGTGCCTACTTGTCTCAAAGGCACACGTACATACTAAATACCAGGTACAAACTAGTTAAGCACTACCTACATATCAGATAAGTAGCAGGTGCATATGCAATATGTATCAAGTGATTATCAGGGACGTACTCCGTATAAATTATGTACCTACCTGATGAGGTAAGTGAGTACCTTACCAGTTCAGTACCTGGTACGTTTTAGGCAAGAACCAGGGATGTTCCCAAATGTGGTAAGTGATAGGTGCAAACAAAGTACCAGGTACATTTCTGTTTCCTACCAAATAAGTACCAGGTACTTTTACCCCATATATGTCAGGCTGAATTATACATTGCTGCCAAGATAGATTTACCACCGTTTACCATCGATCTCCTCCAATGGGATTTGACCAAAAATGTGCAGATAAGGACGGTATAAGGCTCGGCGAAACACCCAGTCAATCCTTGGGTCATTGGGATGGAGAAGAGCTTGGGTGGCAACGCCATACGCAATGAGCCACACACTCAGAAAAAAGAGGAAGAAGAAAACATCTTTCATCTGTAAGACAGAAATAGTTGTCTCTTATTAGCTACACAATTTTACACCATCTTTATTTTTGACTTAAAGTCTTAAATTATAAAAGTTCTTTGAAGAAGCATTTGGTCACCATTCTTTCCACGATGATGATCTTGGGGCCCAGCTGCTTATGAATGGCAAAAATGTGGATCAGACGTAGAGTAAATACCATGAAATCTATTGCCAGAACAGTCCGTCCTGCCTCATAGGTGTTTTCCACCATTCTGAAAAATGCATAATATTCTTTATAATCCTGTGTGGTTTCATAATCCCTACCATTTCAATGTTTCAACTTGTTTATATATCATCAGTTAACATCAAGGTTCTGAACTAAAAAAAAAAAAAATCAGTGTCAGATTCAGTCCAATTCATTTTAAAGTTTGAATAAACTAGATTCATGCATTAGAATATTTTTAATAATGAATTCATTCAAAACTTTATTTTAACACTGCATAACAGTAAATGACCACAGGGCATCTACAGAAATGGCTGATGCTGCGTTTAAAAGAAATAAGTACCTGCAGGAAACCCCGACAACGAAGAGTGAGATTGCCACCATGTCACACTTGTTCCAGTTGTCCTCTACATAAAGTTTAAACTTCTTCAGGATGTTCATCTCTTCATCAGTGAAGAAGCTCTGTCAAACAAAAGCTTTTGCTTGATTGTAATGAATATACATACTTTCCCCATAACTCAAAAAACATGAATGGTTTTCAGTCCTTTTCCTTGTGTCCTCTGTGAAGTGATGCATCTGACCCCATTTCAGACACACTTGCAGAGACCAAAAGGGAATCAGTTGGTACTCTGTCTAGCTGCTTTCAAGGCACATGTAAGGCCTCAGATTCCCAGCTCTGTGAAATGGCCGTTATGCAGAGACTCTAAGGTCGAGCTGTCTACTGTGGTTTGAACAAGCCACCTGTAAGTGCATTAAGAACCGCTGCCTGTTCTCTTCATGCTGTCTGCTTGGCGTCAAGCTGAGAATAGCAGGGTGCTTTCAAAAAGTGACAGACAGATAGCTTGATAGATAGATAAGTCTTAGGTGCTAGACTGGTCTCGTGCAAATTCCACTGGTAACTTGTGCTGCACACACTGGTTTCAGCACTTAGAAATAGCAAAAATAAGGAAGAGCGGTGAAGGCCTGCCTCATATGGGTTCTCCGTGCCTCTGGGGAGCAGGGCTCAACTGGATCACTGCAATAAGGGATCAGACTTATTTGACCTGGCTCATGGAGGGCGAGTAATGCAGAGAGATGAATCCTTAAATCCCCCGAGAGAACGGGTTCACTCTAGTGAATCACATCATCGCCTGCTCAGACGTGTCTGGCTCGTCAAGACAGAAAGCTGCTGTATCTAATCAAAGAGCTGCTGCTTTACAAAGCTGCCTGCACAGATACATGTGTTTTGAACAAAAATATGAAATAAATAAATAGGGCAAACTCAAAGCTTGTTTGACAATCAAAAACAGACGCAACAGGGATCCACTGAGATGGAGTTATTTTAGTCATCGTCACCTGTCGAATTTCTTCCAGCACCAAGGTAAAGACCCAGAAGTAAAGCATTATCTCAGCGGCCCCCGGGCCAAAAGGTGGTGGCGGACGGAAGTCCAGCAGGAGCACGTAGGTGAAGAGACAGAGGAAGGCGAAGTACATGATGACGTTGCCGAGGAACACGGTGACAGGAGCACTCCAAAAGCGACGCCAGCGGCGGATCAGGAAGCGCCACCAGACAGTGGCACAGCTCTGAGTTTCTGGACTACCAGGCAGAGAGTCCCTGGAAAACAAAGGAACAAAACACTTTTCAAGAAACCAATAATTTCGAAAGTCAAACAAAGCCAGATGTCATCGTAACCCGAAACATTTTGTCTTAGAATGTTATTTATCAAACAACAAAGTTTAGTTGACATGATTTATTACAATACTCGTTTGTGTTTTGACAATTGTTTTTTATGACATGCTTTTTATACATGCATTTAATGTAAGAATTTGATGTAATAAGAAGAAAGTTTTAGACTCAGGCCCTCTTATTTTGAGAAATGATGAAGTTGCTGCCATTTTTGCATAACCTTGAATATAATATGTACTTTCTCACATTATTACACAATGGCAGGCTCAGAGTATGTGCTGTGAATAACTATCAGCTACTACCACACACAGTTTTACTGCAATGTTTGTAAAATTTACCGAGCTATAGAAATATATGTGCTGGCTAATGTTCATTAACTGTGGCGGCCGTCTTGAACTGGATGTACTCCTAAAGGTAATCTGTAGATGTACATTCATTAAATACCTTCTGCAAGTTCTATTAAAATCCCCAGATATTTTGCTAACATATACACAGAATTGTCCCCAACAGTTAATGACAAAGGTCTAAGCAAAGATCTTGCAGAGTACAATATATGTGCTGACATTCAGCTACTACCAAACCAAGATTAGCATATTGCATTTAGTCATTAAATATTTTGCTAACAGACAAAGTTTACTCTAAATTTTTAAATGATCAAATTCAGTCTTTTAGCATTGAGAATGTGTTTTGTTTAACAAAATTAGCTTCCACCACAACAAATTTTAGCTCAGAATCTGTATGGCTGAGTCACAGTGACCTTTGTGTTCTTTAAACTGTGTTGATTGTGACGGCCATTTTGAAATGAGATGATTTGTAAAGTTAATTATACATAGATGTGCACTTTGTGATTGATTTCTGCAAGTTTCATTGAAACATGTGCCATGGTTTTTGACATATTTTGCTAACAGACACAAACACACCAGCAGAAAAACGTGTGGCCAAAACCATTACTGTCCATCTTTGCTTTTCTGCAGCAGATCATTAAAAAAAAAAAAAAAAAAAAAAAAAAATTATAACAGATTTAAATTTACAACAGAACAGAAAATTAAATTAGAATTATCAATGTAGATTAATATTAGGCCAAACTTTCACTCCCAGCTGCTAATGACCTTTAAATAACAGCCGTGGACTCAAACTCACAAAGGGTCGTCATCATCTGTTAGCAGTAACGCCTTCTCTGTGTCCAGACTGTCCAGCTCCACAAACTGCTTGTTAGCGTCCCGATTGTCCAGTTCCTCATCACTGACACAAAAACAGGGTGTCAGAGCACACGACAAAAAGACTCAGCGCTTAGTGCTCCAGATGATTAGTGAGTTAAAATAAGGACAACACAAACAAAAAGATGTGCTACCTGAACTTAATGAGGTTGGTCCAGATGAGTGGTGGACAGAAGAAAGACACCACCAGTTTGGAGATGGCCGTGTCTGTCGTCATAGCTCCCCACCAGATCTTTGTGAGGAGAGCCTGTGATGAAAGTGGACTTTAGGGTCATCTAGTTATGAATGGTTGTTTGTCTCTATGTGTCCCTGTGATGGACTGGAGACACGTCCAGTGTGTACCCCCCACCTCTTGCAATGTGACTGCTGGACATGTGCACCAGTGACCCAAAAAGGAAGAATTGGGTAAAGATGGATGGATGGAGAGTTTTTCCACACCTGAGGGCTGACTCAATTGTGGGAATAAAGTTCACCACAAGGAGGCACCATAAGTCTTAGAATGTTTTCACCTTACAGACTTTATTCTTAGAAGGTGCGTGTGAAAGAGTTATATAACAAAGACAACAAAAAACAGCTCCCTCCCTCTGTTTCAATAAAACAAGTCAACCATTTCCTAACCTGCAGCTGCTGACAGCTGTTTGTCTCAAGGCTTCTTATGTGAAGCGGCACCTGATGCTTAGTTCTGAACCTGTCCACCCTAACAGAGCGGTGAAATCTGGATAATTTTTCAAACAATGCACACGTACTGGATCGAGATGAGCAGATTCTGATTACAAAGATGTTATTATTCTATCTGCACACTTTAAATAAAAGATGTTAGTTGCTGTGTGCCAACTTTCCCTGCTGACTGAATACTAATTGACTCTCACTGATGACTTTCTAATGACAAGGATATGTCTTGGAGGGATATGTAGGGGGAAAAAGTGCATTGGTTGAAGTCTCTAATGGCGAGAATTGCAGTGGGAACATTCTTTATTAAAGAACTGCAGCAGAGAAGAGGTCAAAATGAATATGTTTGGCGATTTTGACGCATTTTTGACCACTTGACAAGACTGAAAAGGAAAAAAAAAAAAATCTGACAAATGAAAACCAAAGAAGCGTGAACATGTCTCATTACCTGGACTCCATCGTGTGCAAAGAAGGATTTAGCATCTGCCTCGGTTGCCAAGTTGAGAACCGTAGATTTGCTCCAGCAGTGAGTTCTTCTCACTAACAAAGCATAAGCCCTGTCTTCGCTGTTGGAGTAACATTCTCCAAAGACATCTGACACAATGAGAACAGTCAGCACAGTGCCAGGCACTCATTTCATTGCATTCTGAAGACTTTTTCACTTTCATATTCACTTTTTACTTCCTCGCAGCAGGACTGTTTGTGTGTTTCTCAGATATTGTTGGTTCGTGGTAATTGAGGCTACGCTTGACCTTTGGTTCCTATAACCACATTGTCAGTTCTTATCATGGCACAGTTTATGTACTCACCAAGGGCAAACTGCTCATACTTGGCCTCCTTCATACTGCGTGCAGACTCAGCCTCAGATTCCAGGCGCGCCATCTCCTTTAGAATCTTACAGCCTGCCAGCGCTGCTGCGACTGCCTCAGGGCCCTGAAGGATTAAAAGAAAGCTGGATCCAAGAAATGGCTCTGGAAGAGAGCTGTAGTCTAGAGTTTTGGAGCATGTCATCTTTTGAATCTCAATTATTGTACAGAGTGCTTCGGCTACACTTTCATAACTGCAATTCCACAAAAAAAATGTGCATAAACTGTCTCTGTAGCTTGTACAGGGTGAGCATTATTGTCACATGACGCATAATTTCAAATGGATATTTGAGTTGTGGTGATAAACACACACACACACACACACACACACACACACACACACACACACACATATATATATATATATATATATATATATATACATATATACTGTATAATGCTCAAATGGTTTCAAATCTCAATTGTTTATTTATTTATTTTTGCAGTATTTTATGTAGCATGAAGCTGCACTGCTCTAACCCTTCTTAGCTACATTTGTAATTGAGGTTGTATCATTAATTACAACTGCCCAGACAAACTATCCCACTTTGCGTCTTTCATTCATCTTCGCACTGACCCAGTTGTTTTCTTTTTTTTAATGTGTGTTTTGTATTCAAATTGCTCCATTAAATCTGATGCATGGTTCTTTGGCAAAAGTAAGGATGCCAGAGGTTTCGGCACTTCCAGAATATAAATGACCGGCTCAAACACATTACAGTAGCAGAGGGGTCATTACATCCTGGGCAATGTTTGCAGTCAGTGAATACAGCTAAATGTAAGACCAGGCAAAGTTTGTGAATGGGCTGCTGTGGAAGTACAAAGTAAATAGAACAACAAATAAGAAGACTGGGTGTTCGGATGTTAGCTTAAAATAAAAGTAGCTGTGAGGTATAAAAATCTTTGACTGGCAGAAAAGAAATTGAAGGTACACATTCTGCAGTTAACAAGTACGCAGAACACAGGATAGCCCATATTTATGGTTTCAACCAAAGCCCTTTACAGTTATTTTCAAAATTGGATTTCATGGAATTGTTTAACTGCTTGCTTGGCAATGTGCAAATGTAAAAACCCTAACTAATCTACTTAGAAAAATGTTTTTATTTTTGACTCACTGTCTTATGAAATGTAATAAACAAACATCAAGACTATATGAGCTGCTCATTATTGGCACAATGGGCCTGCAGTGATACTTTGTTCAATATTAGAAGACATGGAAATACAAAGTAAGTTGTGAAATGTTGAATTATCAAATAGTTCCTTATGTAACAATGCCAGTGTTTTGGAAAAACATTCTCTCATTTTCATTTTATAAATTTGGCCACAACCTGGCTAAATGCTCACACTTGATTTCTTTTTTAACTTTGGGTTTATGTCAGACTAAACTAATTCATAAATGCTGTACGCGTTTCTATTATCTTTGAATAGAATATTTTTTTTCGCCTTGTGCTCATCATTATAAGTCAATTAAATATTATTTAGTCGTGTTAATATCAAAGCCTCATGTCTTTCAATTTCAATAAATTTTTATTAATATGTCTGAACAATGTAGTTGAAGTTTATAATTCCCTAGTTCCCAAACTGTAAAGTACTACAAGTGGTACTCAAGATCTCTTTAGCAGTGTTCAAAAACATTTCATCATGAAAGTTTACATACAAGAAGAGGGAGCTAAAAGGATGAGTGGTTCAAGCAAATTTTAATTTAGGTACAAATGGAAACTTCTCAGAACAGAATTGTAATGGAGAACCTTTCAAGAACCTCATAGAAACTGGAGTGGACTAACGGATGTGCTAGTGGCTGCAGCAGGCAGCAGTGGAGTGGTTTTAGGACCTGCTTGCATGAAATGGTTAAAAAAAAAAAAAAAGCAAGAAATTTAATTTAATTTATTCGAGTTTGCTGAAATTCATATGCCCTATATTTCTTCTAGTGCAGAAGAAGAGACAACACCACAGAGGGTGTGGTACTGTTCTCAGCAACAAAAGCATGGAACCATCAGATCTTCATGGTGCACTTCAGAGTTAAGCGTTTGTTTTATTTATTTCTAAAATCAGTCCAATGAAAACAGTTTGAAGAGGGAATAAAAAGGGCACATGTTGCTCTATGTTAAGGACCCCACATGGTTTGTTCACTCCAGAATTCAAAATCTGAAGCTTGCTTAAATAAACAGTATCAGATGGCAATTAAAGCATTGTATTGAGATTTACTGGGATGTCTTCTCTGATTTATTGAAAGTTTTGGTCTTCACCACCAAACATCCTCTACTCAAAGAAGGCTCATCTGAAAATAATGAAGCTTCAGTGACACTTAAGAACGTTTGATGAAGGATCAAGTCAGTGTAGGTTTGATTTTCAGTTTGGTGTTTTACATTGGTCAGATAGTTTGTTTATGTCAGATCAGTTTGAAATGTTTAAAGTTCAAGTTCAAGTCAACTTTATTGTCATTACCATCACATGTGATACATGAAGTGGAAAAAACTGTGTACACAGGGTCCCAGTTTCACCCAAAAATAGCAAAATACTTTGTACAAAGTCTAAAATGAAATAATAAATAAGGATGTAATATATACACCAAGATATACACTAACCAAACACCAAACAGTATGCTAAAAGATCTAAGATATACATGCTAAATACTAATAATGTAAAACATCACGACGTAACAACAGTAGCCCGAACATGAGTCTCTGATGAGCAGATATGCATGAATGAACACAGCAGCATGGATAATCAGCAGCACAGATGTCACATATCACCAATTAAAGTGGCATTACAGTGATTTATATATATATATATTTTTTTTTACTTACAGTGATTATCCTGGTTAGGGATTTACAAGTCTAACAGCTTCAGGGTAGAAGCTGTTCCTCAGTCTTGTGGTTCTACACTTAGTGCTCTGCAATCTTCTGCCTGAGGGGTGCGGGGGCAAAAATTGAGTGTGCTGAGTGAGTGT
>JAVCKU010000042.1:29687144-29698533 GCA_032273985.1 Hypsolebias coamazonicus | reverse complement strand
GAGGGGGTTTCAGTGGACCGTTTGAAACCAGCTCATGTTTTGCCAGGGAACCCGGTTGAGTTGGCTCAGCCACCTTGTAGTGGCCATTCCCCAATTTCTTTGCCCATTCTTCCAGGTTTTTCCCCTACAACTGAGTTACCTCCCTCAGGTGAACAGTTAAGTGGCAATCGGTGCGGAGAGTCTCCTCCTCCTGTGAAGAGCAGCCGTCGTGGCCACCTTATCAAACTCCCTAGCCGTTACCGTTAGGTATTTCATTCATTTATTTATTGTTTTACACTTGTAATAGGTTTCACAATTTGTGTTTTTGGTGTTTGTGACATTCTGTGTATTCAGGGGGGGCCTGTGTGGCGGACACAAATGTATATATTTCACATCAGAATGTGCTCTTATTGTGAAAGGGACAGAATATAAGAGAGCAGTTCAACGGTTTTATTTCAGTTGTTTCTCCTGAACTTGATGTTGGAAGACATTGAGAATAAATCGAGACTCAAGGTATTTTTCGTCTCTTTCCGCCGACTTCCACAATTCTCCTTGACAGAGAAGAAAGTTGGTTTGAGAGGAGTGAAGGAAACCATTTTTATGAAGTGAAACCATCCATCATTTAACGGGTGGGAGTCTCCGTGTTCAACTGTCTCCTTCTTACAATGCTGTTATTGCTAGTATCACTCAACCCTCTGTGAATAGCAAGTGGCGATCATAGCACTAACGATCAGTCGTGAAGCTGATGGTCCTCCTTTATCACGTGAACAGCTAGTTCGGGCTGTCACCAGCCAACTTGTGAGAAAATGCTGTTAATAAGACTGAGTTTGTTGCAACACCTCAAACCGAAGAAGTCTTTTGAATAAAAGAAGAAACATTTCAGCAAATAAGAATCCATCCAGAGGAACTGACTTAACTTTGTTAGATTTACTTTCCTGGATTATTGAGCAGGCATCAGTACAAATTATGACATACATCACTATACTGTAATGAATTTAATTATTACTTCAAATATGTCATGGATATATGAAAACTATTGCACCTGCCACACTGTCAATATTAGCCAGTGATGTAATTTTGCTCATTATAATTATATAAACAAGCTGGTGTAGTAGCAGAACCAAGGATAATCTATACACCCACCTTGTTATAACTAGACTGAAGCTGTTAGACTCATGAATCCTTAATCAGGATTATCACTGTGAGAAAAAAAAAATCACTATAATACCACTTGATTGTTATGTGTTGCTGACTGTCCATGCTGCTGCTCTTATGTTGCTGATTTATTTCATGCTGCTGATTTATTTCATGTTGCTGTGTTCATTCATACTCATCTGGCTGCTGTTTGGCATATTTTCAGTTTAACATATTTCTTAGCTCATATCTTAGAACTTATTACTGTTTTTCTTTACATTTTATGCTTTTGTTGGATGTAACTGACCCTGTGTACACAATTGCGTTCCACCACATGTACCACATGTGGTTTTAATGACAATAAAGAAATTTTGACTTTGATTGACTGAAAGTATTCCCACATTTGAGAAGAATTAATTCTACTTTTTTTTTTTTTGCCATGATGGTCATAAAGAAAACAAACAAAGTTGTTGCAATAAAAACAAACCCTCGTGTTGTTTTTTCTGTCAGCTGCTCTTTTCTTTAGGGGTCACCCCAGCAAGAAAACTTGCGTGAAAGTTGCCATATTTGACACAACCTGGACTACAACACACAACCTGAGGACTGCAAGACCACAGCACTTAGCTACAAAACTACCACAGCCTCTCTCATCATTCACTCATATATTGTTTATTGTTTTGGTTTGTATTACGGTGATTTGATGCACCAACACACCTGGTGAATCGCACACAGCAAATCTGCCTCACACAAGCAGTACTGAGTGGTTTGAGCCGGTCACAAGAACTCACTCAGGAGACTGAAGCCATGGTTTGGACGTCATCGTCACATGTCTCTTTCTGCATCAAAGCAAATTTCAAAGCAGTGGTTTAAAGAAAATGTAGCCTTGAGTTTGAAGTTTGTATCAGAGCAGCCATGTCAGACAGCCATTGCTATGATTTCCCTTCTGCCTGAGTTTTGGTTTGGAAAACTTCTTGCAACCATCTCCCTGCAGCCCAAGAATCTTGTCACCTACCTCAGCCTTTGCTCCAAGATGACACTCTCCAACACCTACCTGGAACTCTGGAATCCCATCTTATTCAGAGTATCTAACCTGGACACCCAAAGTAAGCCTCTTACCTTGTCACTTAATCAGGAACATCCTCCCCTGAGTCAATACACACCTTCTGTTTTCTTCCACAGACACTCACCTGTTCCCCAGAAACATCTTGTAAATATTGTAAAGAAACTTCCTGTTCATGTTTTACCATTCTCTTAATTGGGTCTTCCTGGGTTTCAGTTCTTACACTCTGAGAAACAGGAATAACGCAATGTATCAAGTTTGCTTCAAGAGACTTCAACACGGTGGCAGATTTTGCTGAGCTCTCGTCGGCCCCGCTGAAAAGTTCCTTTTACAATCATATCCTTGCTGCCTTCATGCTGGATTTTGTCTCTGAGATTCGTGTCACAGAATAACTGACTTGACAGACCTGGGGTATGGCCTCTAAGCAAAATAATAATAATAATAATTGAAGGCAGCAGTGTCTTCCCTGTGTGCCCTGTTGTCACAGCTGCAGCCTCGGGTTGTGGTTATGGAGAAGCAGGTGGATCTGCAGGTGTGTCAGCACCACCGTTGCTGAGCTCTGGAGGGACAATCGAGTCAGCTCTGAAGTCAGACATTCTGGTTTCAATTAAATCTGAAGTAATAGCGATAATTAGGATGGAGATAAGAGTAGCTCTGACAGGTGATTTTGATTTTATGAAGAGCAAATTGCAGGTGGTCTGAGCGGAAATTACTAATTTCACTGCAGGCCTGAGAGCAGAGTTTGACCAAGTAAAACTAAGTGTTTCAGAGACTGAGAATGGACTGTCTTTATGCATGGAAGAGATAGAGAATCTGTGTGGGACAGTGGTGGAATTAAAATCTGAAATTGATGGGCTAAAAAAACAGCTTGAATCCATGGAGGGAAATATGAAATATGACAATATTAGGTTTTTTGGAATTCTTGAGTCGGTTGGCACGTGCACACCTAAAGTGATAGCAAACATGCTAATGTAGGTGCTGAAGCTGTGCAAGTTGCCACTGATTGATCATCTGTACCAGACACCGGGCAGAACAGGCTCAGATGGGGGATCAAGAGTTATCAGGCTTCATTATCATCAAGAGCATGTGGCAATATTACATCCAACATGCGGCGGTCGCTCGGTCCACTTCAGCGAATCATCCATATTCAGTGCAGCCAATTACACATCAGGAATGGTGAGGGCACGAGCAGCATTTGCAGAGTTAATGTGACTCCTGTGGAACCAACCAGGTGACCAGTATGGTCTTCTTTTTCCTATACAGTTTTGCATCAAACATGGAGGGACTGACAAGGTGTTTGCTGACTGTAAAAACGATGGAGTACATCAAGAAAAATGTCACTCTGGCGGCAGGCAGTGAGGATCAAAATACAGGTAGTCCTCGGGTTACGACAATCTCGAGTTACAACGTTTTGCACTTACGTCATACCCTCCATTAAAAAATATATATTTAGAAATTTTATTTTGAAAAGCCGAGTTACACCATTTCCTGTTTTCGGTTTTACGTTGTAAACAATAGCGGCGGAGAAATACTGGGCTGTACTCTCTAAAAAAGCTAAGTCTGGTCCTCTGGATATTCAAAAAACAAAACTAAACTTGTAGGACCAAGCTGGACCGGCAGAAACAGGCAGCAGCTGTGGAAAAGTAGCTGTTTATGGACGGCGGTTTTACGACGTAAACGCAATGGTGAATACGGAGGATGGACGGAGGAAAACTGCTTCACCAGCATCCCAGTAGGAAATTAACTCTTTTTTCCCTTCATTATTGCTCCCAAATGTATGTGTTTTTTGATAATTATGTAGGGTACTGTGTTAGGATAGGCTAAGTACTTGGTAGTACTGTACATGTATATGGTGCATTATGTACGTATGTTCCGACTTACATAAATCTGGTTTACTCCGCCGCCGTGAGAACGGATCTAAGTCGTAAGTCAAGGACTACCTGTATATGTTTTTTCCTCTTCATGATGCTTTTTTGGACTGATGCAACTTACACTCCGGAGCGACTTATACGCCAGAAAATACTTACCTTGACTAAAGATGGCTGCTACAGCCAATTGACCTAAAATCTGTAAAACCTGCCACAACTCAGTCAGTTTTAAAAATATTGTAGGAAAAGTTTTGTGGCAATTGCTAAAACTGATTCTCAACAAATAGTTTTAGATCTTACAGACTAAATGTGGCCTGGTAGTAGCTGACAGTCCTTCACAACACATACAATACTTTGAGCATGACATCTTACATTATATCAAGATCATGTTTAATCTTAGTTTTAAGATTTAATTAAAAAAAAAAAAAAGGTCAAAGCTCAAACAGATTTTTTTTCCCAGTGCTCAACATGACATTTTTATCTAAAACTTTGACCTGAAACATGGTAAGCAACATGTCTTATTTTAAGAAATACAAGTTTTTAAAGTTTCAAAGATTCTGAATAGCAAAGGCTGAAGTTACCTTAAGGATTCTGGGCTCCCCGTGGACCAGGAGACAGAGAACAGGGATCTCAAAACTTCCTGTTCCTGCAAGCATCAAGATGCACATCCCCGATTTTTATGGCTCTGATGTCCCTTTAGTTTATCAATAGTGCTTAGGCTGCACTGAGCTGTGCTTGCTGAAGCCAAAGTGTTTTTTTTTTTTTTTATTTATTTCTACTAAAGGCATCACATATTTTCAAACATCATCTTCCTATCATGAAGTGTTCAATAGTTAGAGAAGGAGAGCAGCATCCAGGTTCCCTGCTAATGATCCCACAGGTTTTCATATTGACTTTGTGCCAAATTTATGAGTCCATGCTTCCTGGTTATGGTTCAATATATTTATTGGTGCACAAAAAGGGAAGGTTGCAACTGGTCAGACATGCCAGCTGGCTCTAAATACTCATTCTACGCATGCTCTGGTTGGATGTATCAGACAGAGCAAACAAGTATTTAATTAAATATTCAAGTACTATTAAAGCACTGTGTGTGTTCTTCTGCCCAAAATCTAACCCCAACCTGAACCTAAAAAAACCCAGTTTAACTTAAAACAAACCAAAATATACTTGAAGTTAATCTGTTATTTGTTAACCTGTAAGTTACAAGGTTAGCATTTTTAGATACAGTAGGAACAGTTGGACTAGTCTTACAGCCATCCACAAACCAGGCTGTTTTAGCAATCTAGTTAAAATTAGTAAAATGTGTGAAATGATGCAGAAACTGTTTTACAGAAGTTTCACAGTGTTCCATTCTATTTCTTTCTAACTCTGAAATATACTCAGTAGAAGCTTCATAGTGTGAATGTTTATGAAGCATTCATTGTGATCCATTTTTCTTCTGTACGTTTTTCTGCATCTTTCTTGTCCCCGTTTTTGTGTTATTTCAAAAATCGTGAATCAAAACGTTCAGCTGTTTCAGGACAATCCTGCTATGACTTTTGGTATTGGTGCAACTTCAGCTTTTCAAAATATTTCGTCTTTTCTGACATTTTTTCCTCATAGAAAATGAACTGAGTTCATTTTACATCCTTCAAATCGTTAGCTCTGTTTACAACCTTTTACTGCTTCTTTCACATCTTGTTCTGCTTCAGCTTCTTTCAGGTTCATTGTACAAATTTTAAAAAATTTCAGCAACTTTCAGCTATGTTGTGCTCCTTTCAGATTCTTTCTGCTGACTACTATGTTTTTGTGTTTCATCTAAACTTTTCTGCTAATTTCAGCTTGTTATGCTCCTTTCAGCTTATTTCTGCGTTTCAGCTTTTTCTGCTATTTCAACTACTATGTAGTTGCTTTTGTTAATTTAAGCTTTTTCAGCTAATTACACATTTTTTGCACTTATTTTCTACTTTTTTCAGCCTGCTTCAGCAAAAACATGCTAAGCTTCTTTCTGCTTTTTGGCTAATTCTCAGCAGTTTGTTTTTGCTAATTGCAGCTTTTTTTCAGCTAATTTCTTCTTTTTTGTGCAAATTTCTGCTTCTTTTAGCCTAAATGAGCAAACATGTTTTTATTGTACTTTATTCTGCTAATTTAAGCTTGTTCTTCCTTTTTCAGCAACCTTTTTAGCATTTTTTTAGCACATTTCAGCTTATCTCAGATGAAGTCAAGTTTGTCTTGGTAATTTCTGCTACTTTCAGTCCAATTAAATTATTTTTGCTCCTTTAAGATTTTTTCAGCAACTTTAATCTATTTCTGTTATTTAATTTAGCTGTTTAATGCAAATTTGAGCCTGTTAGCTAATTCCACTTTTTTTTGTTAACTCATTTCAATTCTTTCCACTTCCTTCTGGTAGTTTAAGCTCCTTTCTGCCTTTTCAGCTTCTTTCAGCTATTTTTTTAATCTATTTTTAGCCTTTTCAGCTAATTTTCCTAATTTTTGTGCTAATTTCTCCTTATTTAAACCTAATTCCGGAAATATCTGCTTTCTGCTTTTTTCTGCTAGTTTAGTCTTGTTCTTTCACTTCAGCTACTTTTCAGCATGTTTTTAGCTAATTTCAGCTGTTTTTCTGCACTATGCTTTCACACTGCATAGTCTCAGGAAATGTAATTTCTCTAGTTCATTTTGCTGCAGCTGTTCGATGATGTGTTCTGTATGCACTAAAACAAAAGTCAGTGGTAAATACTGCTCTGCACTGTTTATGTTCTTACTCCTGCTTTTGTTTGCCATTATTTGTATTTACAGCATCGCTCAGGGGCGGTCTTGAAAGGCAGGGAAAATAAAATTGGGGTTAAATGGCTTAAAAAGAAAAGTTAGCTTCACAGGCACACTTTTTTTTTTTTTTTTACAAAGTTGAAACTTTTGACTCTGTAGAAAGTTGTCCCAAACGTTCATAAAATGTGCAGCGTAGTTACTTCTAAGATATTCATATTTGAAGCTGTCACATCTATTATGCCCCATTACAATAAAATCTTTATTGTATTTATAATTTACCACCATAAACGCGACCCTTTTCAGACTGAACGTTCTCTATTTGACTGTGAAACTGACTTTACTTCACAAGTAAAATTTAACATTGAATTTGAACATTTAATCAAGCAAAAATGGAAATGTGGCATTATTATCGCTTGGATAAAAGACTGTCATTATGTCACATGTTCCCTGCAGTGTCCTGGGTGATTTTACCTCCGTAACCTGTGCGCTGAAGGGAAATGTGTTTGAGCAGTTTCACCCTCATTTCACTGGTCGCTCCTGGTCGGTTGGGATCCTCCTCCACCAGCACAAAGTGAGAGTGGTGGCTGTCCAGGGAATACACTGACCCGTGGGGCAGGTCCTGTGGTTTGTAGGCTGCAGGCTCATCCACCTTATGCAAACGAACACAGCCATGAAGGACAGAGGACAGCACAAACGCATTAATGCTGCACAGAGATGATGCAGCTGCATTTAGTGGCCGTCCATTGTTTGTGTGAATAGAAACCTTGGCCTTGAGCAGAGCCTCTCGGTTGTGAATCATGTTCCAGGGTGCGATGCCAATGGCCACTACTCGAACTTTAGAGGAGGTGCTGGCCAGGGAGTGATCTCTCACTGCCTGGCCCAAGTGCTTGGTGATGCCAAAGCGAAGGCCGTTAGTCAAAATCCATGCCCCTGGAGAGCAGACAAGCAGTCATATATCTGGATGCGTGTGTGTGAGTGTGTGTGTGTGCATGAGGTATTGGGCATTTTATGTTAAGTTCCACAGAAACAGCACAGCTATAAGTGCATTTGAAAGAGAGTATTAGACCAGAAGGTTGTGTCTACAATTACACAAGAGCTGATATAAATTAGATTGTTGTGTCATAAATGCTGCTGTTCTGATTTTTTTTTTAAAGAAAGAATGATTTTTTTTTTTAAATCTAGGTGCACAAAACATATAAACACAAAAAATAAAGTGGATTTAAGGCTGTAAGTTTTTACACCAAAGAATAATACAGTATACAGTTGGCGTTAGTGATTCTGCTATGAGTCAAGAAAAGGTAACAACAAAAACAAAAACCTCTTTGTCAAAAGTCGAGGGCGGTTTTCTTGCTCTGATAATAACCTGTGCTCTGGGCTGCTTTCACCAGTCCTTTCCTCAGAGTGTCCCTGAGCCAGGGTTTCATCTGAGCCAGCTCGTCTCCTCCCACCAACGCCACGACCAAATGTGGAGAAGCCAGGCCCCACTCCTCGGTCAGCATCTTGTAAATCAGAACTGGATCGGTGTTGCTGCACACCCTCATAAACTGACCGGATGGAGGAGAAATGTTATGTCTGCACCCAGCTGTCAAAATTAATCTCACTATATATTTTCTTCTCTTTAGTAATTATTTAATTTATTTACATTTCTAGTGTTCACGCTCACCTTTCCTCTTGTCTTAGTAGGTCCAGTGAAGTCTATGTCGCCCACTCTGCCAGCTGCCCAGTGGCTTTTCTCCTTTTTCATTCTGCTGGCCAGACCTCGGGCTACATTCTCAATAGCTTCATCCACTGATGAGCAGCATGAACAGCCGAGGAAGACTCTACAAAAACACAGATAATTGTACTTATCAAACAGTAGTGAAAACACAGTGACCCTGGCTCACTTTTCTAAAATATGATGTTGTTTGTAACCTGTGTTACCTGCCAGGGTTATTGTGGGGTTTTGTTTGTAGTAAAATTATTTTTATTTAAATAATGTCAAAATATGGCAGTAGCGCATGTAGGCAAATGATGACATAATACCACTACAAGTTGGAATTAATTGACATCCTACAAGGACATTGTTCAGAACAGAAAACAATTACTGTATTGTCATTTTATGCCTCATCCAGATGTGTCTGAAATACTTCTACTTCTGTTTACTATAAGTTTATCCTCTATGCCAATTATTGACAGAATAGTTCAAAACAGTTTATATTCTTGCGAATCACTGTGTGTTGTACTAAAATTCAGTCTTTTGTTTTTGAAGCAGAACTTTATAAACTTGAGCATTAGGGAGAATTAAGTGGAACAATTAAACATAGTTCACCTGTTCTTTCCCCCCCTCTCTGCTGTGCTTGAACTCTTTCTCTAAAGCAGGGTTAGTCAACTAAACTTCTCAGGGGGCCACGGTTTCTGAAAGCCAGCAGCTCAGGGGCTGGACATCCAGCAGTTACAGTCATTATTCATTTATTCAACCTTTATTTATACAGATTAGTCTCATTGAGCCATGAGGACTCAATTGCAAGAGAAACCTGTTCCAGACAGAACATATAAAGTACAGACAACAACAAACTACAGTAAAAATGCAGTTAAATAAAAGTAGTGTTGAAAACAAAGAGTCAGAGTGCTGTGAAAAATGGGTGAGCTACTAAAAACAAGAACATAATTGATTTGATTTTTCTAGTGACATTATCAAATGTTTGAAACCCCTTAAAAAATTAAGGTGGACAACTTCAGTTCCTGTTGCAAGGTGTTCCAGGTTGTAGGAGTGGAGGAAGAAAAGGCCTTTTTGCCAAGTTCAGTCCACACTGAGGGAATGCTGCAAGTAATGATGTCCTAAGAGTGCACGCTGTAACTACACTGATGACATGACATGTGGAGATATAAGAAGGCAGCAGATCAAGGAGGGATTTATACATGAAGATGAACCAGTGTGAGCGTCTACGTGTAGATAATGATGAACAACTGACCAAGGAGTACAGAGTGCAGTGATGGTGCGGTAGTTACAACCAGTTACAAATCTTAATGCACCATGATAGACAACATCCAACATCTGCGAGCAGCTGACAGGGGCATTCATGTAAATAATGTGACCATAGTCAGTGGCTGGTAGGAAGGTAGTGGTTACAAGGTGTTTTATGGCATTCAGAGTTAATCAAGCTCTATTTCTGAAAAAGAAACCCAGTTTTATTTTCAGTTTATTTATCAAGTTTTCAGTATGTGGTTTAAAAGCTCAAAATATTTTGGTGCATGTGGAGTGGAATAAACTGACACCTGAAATTATTCAAAAGATATTTCCCTTGACTAAACACAATTTCTGTGCATTTGCTTATTTTATTGTTTTTCCACAGTGTCCAATTCCTTGTCAGTCGTCATCCATCCATCCATGTGGAGATACTACTCCCATCAGACCACATTCCTCGTGAACACCAGTGGGTCCAATCCAGGTTCATCTCTGAGTGGGATTAAAGTTCTTGATCAGAAATACAACATATTTATTTCTTCCTCACTGTGGATGTAAGTAAGGTTCACAGAATAGTCTACTGATATAATTTTACTAAGTGCTCACAATAAAAGCAAGAACAATCATACAATAAATATTCCCCAAAACATTATAAACACATAAAAGCACAGAAAAATGCAGGTAAAACAGGAAGTAGAAAACACATAAAAAAATCTTACATCAAGCTTAATGCCTGTTTCTAAAAGACTGAACACCAGGCTGACTCTTTCTGACACATTGTGGAGTTCAGATGTGGCACAAACATATTACCGTACTACAGTCATCTTTCAGCCAGGAGACTGCAGGAGCTTTTGAGTGAGACCTGTATGCTTCACAACATAGAGGTTGCAATTACATAAACCTTGTTTTTACAACAATTACCATATTTCCTGGTGCATAAGTCACAGTTTTGTTTTTTTGTTTTTTTGCATAGATTTGCCAGTCCTGCGACTTATACACCAAAACAACTTGCATACCATTTTTTCCCAGGTAAATGGTGATAATACATACAAGTACAATGGAGACATTTCCAAGGAAATATGTGGAATGATTGGAGTTTGCTCAGCTGTGATAACAGGCAGCTTACCAGGATCACAGTCTGTGATTAGGGTTTAACAGAAGTGAAATTTCTTGTTTGCATTTGTAGGGACACATCAATATTTTTCTACCATCCACTTTTATTCTTTTGATACTTTGAAAGTAAGACTGACTCTCATTCCCAAAGTTGGACAGAAAGAAACCATGTCACAAAAAAATGAATAACAAAAATCTATTATTGTAATTAATTGGACACCTGTTATGATCTCAGCAAAGCTGAAAGGCCCTTTATATGAGAACCTTTCCATCTGAACTTTGAAGCATTATCTCTTCCTTTCAATAATGTCAACATCCACTAAGTCAGAGAAAGTTATTCTGATGTTAAGTTTTAGTCGGTCTTGGGGGAAGCTTTTGAAGCCTTCACCACTTGCTCTTCTCAAGGGTAGGCGTCTCCTCTCAGTCTCCACTTTGCTTTTGCTTTTGTCTTGTCTGTGAAATTGTTTGAGAGCCTCTCTTCTACAAAATCTTCCGAATCATAACTATGGACTTCAATTTGGTCAGTTGGTCCCTCAACACAAC